>JAEPRB010000214.1:0-67685 GCA_016758965.1 Circinella minor
TATTGATAAAGAATACGTAAGAAAGAGTGAAAATTAAATAAAGAGGGTGGGTTTATATAACCAGCAAATTCAACCAATGAAAATAGTCGGGTACGATAATCGAGATATGGAGAGCATATTGATTATTTGTATTTTTTTTTTTGTTCTGTTTACATCTAACACTGTTATTGATTCTGCCCACAAACTTCTTATTCACTTCCTTCAGAAAAAAGCTCTTTTCGACTGAAAACCTTTTTTTTTCATTAAGAATCAAATAAATTTATTGGATTGACAGTAGTAACAAGACAAACAAGGAGATTCTACGGGACATAGGGAGATAGAGAGAAAGAAATCAAATAAATAAAGAGTGAAGGGGAATTAGGATATAATCACGAAGATGAGCTAAAACTATCATGATGGAATTCTTTTTTTGAAAAGATTATATGTGAAGGAAAAAAATATGGTCAAGGAGTATTTAGCGTTGAATTATGGTTATAATTTTCAATTCCCATATTGCAAATCCCGCTTCTATATATAGTAATTTGTAATCAACACTATAATCTAAAATTTTGTTTTAACTTGTTCCTCACTAAAATAATAATGAATTGATTAAATATCAGTACTAACTTATACATGAGTAGTATTATTAATAGTTCAAAACAGCTAACGAGTAAGGTCATCCTAGACTTTTTTTTTATTATTTCCTACCAATTTTTAGCTGCTGAAGATGTTTTATCTCTCCATTCTTTTTTAGTATGTTAAAAAAAAAACAAAAACAAGATGATGTATGGTAGCAAAAGAATAATTTCTCAAATACGTAAAATTCAATTGATTAGACTAGTAATAATAGTTTTATTATTGAAGAAGATCAAGAGAATTTGTCTTTAATTCAAAACTAAAGTTACTGGGTATTTCTAGATTTTTTAGGGGTACAAATATTCCAAATCCAGCCCTTTTTTTTTCTGCGTGTACTTTTTTACTTTTTTAACAGTTTTTTTTCAACCCATGGGCGATCAAGACCTCGAACGTTACTTTTCACAATCTGAAAAACAACTTGAAATCGAACGTGTTTTAAAATGTTTTAAACTGGATCCTTTTTCTATATTGGAATTACCTTATGGTAAACCAGAACCAAAGCAAATCAAGACACAATATCGTAAAAAGAGTTTAATGATTCATCCAGATAAAGTAAAACATGATCGTGCACAAGAAGCTTTTTCCATGTTAAAGAAAGCAGAATCTGAACTTCATGATGATACAAGAATTAAATTTTTACTTTCAGTTATTGAAGAAGCTAAAGTAGAAGCTTTACGTGACAATGGTTATAAAGTGAAAACCCAAGTGGTTGCTACGACTACGGATGCATTGAAACAAAAGGAACAACAAGAAAAAGAAGAACAAGAACAACAAAAGAAAGAAGAGGAAAATGATAATAATAAAGAAGGAAATGATGATGAATCAATTGGTTCAAAAAGGAAAAAGACAGTGATTGAATCAGCTACTGTAGTTGATGCAGGACAATATCCATTTTTAAAAACACCTAGTGGTCAAGAAGCTGTCAAAGCTAAAGTGAAAGAAATTTTGATTGAAATGGAGTTACGTCGACGACGTCAATTGAAAAAAGAAATGGAAGCAGAAGGTAAACTATATATAATATCCAACATTTAAAACTTAAAAAAAGTTGAATACTTACTCGGTGTATATTTTAAATAGGTGCAGAAGCACGTAAAGCAGAAGAAGAAGTACAAACACGAAAACGACAACGTGAAGAACAAAAACAATGGGAAGCAACTCGAGATCAACGAGTAAATAGTTGGAGAGATTTTCAAAAAAAAGGTGGTAAAAAAGTGAAAAAAGTGAAACGATCTGGATTATAAGGGGGTTCATTTTTTTTTTTTTTACCTCATAATACGTTGTATATATTCTATATTATTTTTTTATCAGTATACCTTATTTTATTTGGATTAGACTCTCAAAAAAAAAAAATTCTTATCATTTATCAGTCAAATCATCCATCCATCTAAACATTGATACATCCCACATTTTTTAATATTATTGTGAATACGTTTATAAAAAAAAAAATCTACCAGCCGATTCTTTTTCTTTTCTCGGTAAAAAAAAAAAAAAAAAAAAAAAAAAAAAAAAAAACACCTACAAGTGTATATATGGGATGAATTTACTATTCGACTTATACTATCTACTCGATATATATCATATCTATCAAACTTATTCAATAATTCATACTAATTTAGTTCAGACATATTGACCTATGTATTTTTACCATAACAATTTTTTAAGTCATTCCAAATTACTAAGGTGATGGATGGATGTTTTTGTTTTCATAATTACTTCAAACTGATATATCTGTATATACAAGTATTCATTTTATATATAATACACATGTTGAAATCAATTATTAAGACTCTTTTATATGACTATATGTTACATAAAAGATGATATCTTCTGTCAATGCCATCAGAGTCTCAATTCATTTAAATGTCCTATTCTAAATTTTTGGAACAACCTAAAAAAAAAAAACCTTTTTATTTTGCAGTCTTATTAACTATATTATTTTTCCTTTTTTTTTTTTCGCCCTGTCCAATGCGTATTGCTTTAGAAACACTCGATCCTTTACCTTTTTATAAATCTTGGTTTGTATTTGAAGAAAATGACGATAGTACAGTGGCCGATCTACGAAAGGCACTCAACCGATCTCTCCAACTCGCGAAAAAAAGCTCTCACATTAAACTTATGAGTGGTGGATTTGAATATTTACCACAATTGAAGTTAAAGAATTATATTCTCAATAATGAAGTGATTTTGTAAAGTTTATTTTCTTAATTAATGTCTGTTTAAAAAGTTCAAAAAAAAAAAAAAAACTTATGATAGCTTTTATATATCTTTATTTAGTGTTGAAAGTTCTAAAGATAAACCTATTCTTAAAACACCTGTTGTTATGGAAACACAAACTAAAAAAAAGAAGGAGGATAAAAAGAAACAAGCTAAAGAAACAAAGAAACGTGAAAAAGAAGAAAAAAAGAAAAAACAAGTAGAAGAAAAGAAATCCAGTCAACCAAAGGAGAAAGAATTAAAGAAAAAACGAAAACGTGAAGAAGAAGATGAAGATGATAAAACAAATGTTGAACTTAAAGAAGATGAACCCGTAAAAAAAATGACAAAGACACAAAAACGAAACTTACGACGAAAATTAGTTATAAAGAAACGAAAAGAACAACAAAAACAATTGAATCAATCTACAGTTGAAAAGGAAACTCCATCTTCAGATGATGAACCACCAACACAATTATCATCACGAAAAGAAGTGTCAACAACACCATCCAATGATACCATTAAAAAACCATCAACCCATCTATTAAAAAAAAACAAAAACAAAAAAGCCAACTTTTTAAAACACATGGATAAAAAACAACAATCTCATTTTCGTTTTGAACCATCTACTAGTGATGATGAAGAAAAGGAGCAAAAAAAAGTCTTACAAGATACCCAAGAAGAAGAACATCAAAAACAGGAGTTGATTGATAATGGTTCTGCTATTGTTACTTGGAATGAAGCAGATGAAAATTATGATGGACCTACAAAAGGAAATGTTCAATATCCAATTTATAATGTGGGTAATTATTTCCATGCAGATACACCTTCTATCCCAGCAAAGAAGGACAATGAATCAACTATTGAAACGAAGAACATGACAAATAAACCACCATTAACACCGAAAGTGATTGAAAAGCCTGATTATGAAAAGTTACCATCATTAAGTTTTTCAGGTCCTTTCCCAGAACCAAATGATTTATTAGCTATTAAGGTATATATATATGTATATACGTCTTTTTTTTTTCTTTTAGTACTTTACCATAAAACAATATAAATGATCATCTAAACAATTATATATAGTTATTGGAAATGTCATCATCTTATACACCCGAAATATCTGATTGGAAACAAGTAAAAGTACTTGAATTCGATCAAGAACAAGGCATGTTAAATGTTGAGTTTCAACCTGGATTTTTATTAAAAGAACAAACTGGCAAATTTACAATTCGAGAAAATAATGGATACCATGATGAAGAAGAAGAAGAGGAAGAAGAAGAAGAAGTAGAACAATATTTAGAAGATCAAACTAAACAGTTAACACAAATGGATATAGTTGATATGCGTAGACTTTAAAATTAATTGTGACAACATCAATATTGAATTAGTAGCTGGGTTTTTTTTAGGGAGGGAAGAAGAAAAAAAGTGTTTCTGATTTTTTTTTTTTTTTTTTTTTTGTAAATATAAGAATATAATCAATAAAGTAATATGATAGAGATAGGTCAAATTATGAGATGAAAAAAAAAACACAAGGTATAGAAAGAGGAAAAGGAAAGGAGCAAAGTAATAAGAAGAAGGAGGAAATAAAAAAAAATAATTGAGTAGGAGAGAGAGAGAGAGATAGAAACTGAGTATGATATGTTAATGTGTGTGTGTGTGTATGTATGAAAAATATGATAGCAACTTTCACACATACGTATAAAAATATAAAAAAGAAAATGAATGAATGATTAAGTAGCTACTGCTTTATTTGTATCATATTCAATACGTTTATTTGGATCAACAACAGATGATTGATTCCATCGCATCCATGAAGAAAACATTGCCAACTTGATACGGAAAGTCATTGGTAAAAATGAAGATTGTTTTTCTGTAGATGGTTGACGAACTGGCCAAGATTGAATAACGGATACTTGTTGTTTAACACCTACAACACGACTTTCAAGTATAACTTCATATAATGTTAATTGCCAACTACCATCAATTTCAATTTGAATTGTTTCCTTGGCTGTATCACGCATACGTTTCAATGTTTGTTTCGGTATAGGTCTTAATACATTATAAGCCAAATCAATTCGATCCATAGGACTAATATCAAAAGCAGCACATTGATTTTTCATCTTTTGTTCAACTTTTTTGGCGAATTGATCATAACTTGAATCGGTACGAAATTTCATAGTTAATGCACGTGAAGGTCTTTCTGTAATGTCATATCCACAAAATGTAGGTGGGGATAATTTTTTTGCCAATGTATCCAATTCTTGTTGAATGATTGAAACAAAATTTTCTACAGTATGCCATTTATTATCCACTTGTTCATGTCGTTCAATATGTACTCGACCCAAAACAGATATATGAGGGGATGCATTATGTGCTTGATTAGGTCCAAATTGTGTAAATGACTTTTCTTGAAATGTTTCCAAGGTTGTTTGAAATGACGTGTCTTTGCATGGTTCCAAGTATAAAGCGAATGATCGTCGTGCTTCTCGTAAACGATGGGGAGCAGGTGTTCCTGAATCAGCAGTTAAATGAAAAGGATCGAGTTTGAATTCTGTAAAGTCAGGTACTTTGGATGAGTTTGCAGAACAGGTTGACGTAGCTGTTGTACTGACGGTACTAGCAAGTCCACTACTACCAGTGACAGGTGTACTAATGACAGAATGGGAATCGAGAATGGGTTGTTGAGGTTGTTGAGTTAACATTCTGTTATTGTTTAGTGTATAATAATATTCTTTTATTATTATTATTATTATTATTATTATTACTATAATTGTTGTTATTAAAGGAAAGAGAAGCAACAAGTTAAGAAAAGAAAGCTTTAAAAGGAATTCTTACTATATAGAAAGGAGAGGAGGAAAGTAGTAGTATATATCTGTATGTTAAAAAAAAAGAAAGAGAAAAAGAAAGAGTGTGAAAATATGTCAAATCTCCATAATAAAAATAAAAAAAAAAAAATTAGTAGAATAAAAATTTGTGTCTGTGTGTGTGTTACCATGAACAAAAGATAAAGTGTAACTAGTAACTAGATCAACTTCATACTCATACACACCTATTTCAGGTCACAGACATCTGTTCTTTAACAAATAATCATATATTACGTTTTCTCCTTAAAAAATAAAAATTAAAAGAAGTGTGGAAACTACGTAAAATAATCATGATCAATATAGCAGTTTAGTGTATAGTAATTAAATAATATTAGAAGATAATTACTTGATTTTTTTCTTTTCTTCTTTTTATATACTTTAATTTTCTGTAAAAAATATATATATATATAAAAAATGAAAAGAGAAAGAGAGGATATATAAACTAATTAACAAATATACATTATTAACAAGCGATATTGATCTCCTCTTAACTCTTTTCCCTCGTGCATTATATTTCTTTTTTTACTTGTACCAGATCCGACAGTGGGAATGGAGCGGGGTTATATACTTTGCAGGTGCAAAGAAGATGAATGGGGGGCAGAAAAGAGAGAAAGAAAGGGAAATAGGAAAAGAAACCGGGGGGGGGGGGAGGAAAGGAAATAAGGACATCATTAATATTATTATTATTATTATTATTATTATTAGCATTATTATTAAAAAAAAGAAAGATCCTCACACAAAAACTGAAACCAACAGTTTATTTTGACTGCATAAAGCCTTTTTCATGCAAGAACTCTAGCAACGTCTTTTTTTTTTTGTTTATGATGGTGGATATTTACTTTACCTGTGTTGATTAATTAGAAAAAGAGATTACCCGTTGAATCGTTACAGTGGTTTTTACGTATGTACATGTAAAAAACAGATTATACAATATTCCGATATTTCTTTTGTTTTGCTTTGCTTTTATTGATTCCTCCATCGTTTCCATGACAATCATACCACACGTGCCTTCGCGTGACTTTATCGTTAGTATAAAATTTATATTGTCAACTTGGGTGAAAATTTTTGTTTCTGTTTACCATAACAACCATATGGTAAATTATGAAAAAAAAAAATTAATTATATTATGTTTTTTTTTTTTTTTTTAAAGAATAAAAGAATATTTAAATGATGAGGGTCTGTGTGATATCCACTATGTATTTATGTATGAACTTATATAAACATACGTATGATTTTATTAAAAGGAGGTTTAAATTCAATCAACCTAAAATACGTCGTTTCTATATAAAACTATATAACTAAAATGTGCGCTAATTGAAAGCACATTCGTTAATGTGCGTTTTTTTTTTTTTACGTACGTACACTCTTTTTTTGTTTAAAGCTTAAGCATGCAACAATTCAATAAAGATTATATATGTAAATAAATTATTTGAAGTTTATTTTTTGTCATTTAAAAAAAAAAAAAAGTTCATTTATATAAGTTATAGAGAAAAATGAAATTAAGCATTATCTAAGGGTATGTCTTTATAATATAAAGAAAAGGGGAAAACGCGTTGCGCTGCAAAATGGCGCCACTTGAAGTCCTCCAAATATGGGATTTGCTTCAAAGTGTGATATATGTTATCATTATTACGCCCACTTGGTGTCACAACAGCCATAATCTTGGTAAATACAAAGGTTTGAAGTCATGTTACATATGTGCGTTTTTTTTTTTTTTTTTACAATTTTATTATTATTAACATATAATAAAGTTTTAAATCGATTTTTTTTTAGCAACAAAGAAGGGAGTGGAGGGGGAGTTAAATTGACAAAATAATAAAACAATGTAAGTTACGTACTTATCATATTATTCAACTTGTTGTCTCTCTCTTTAACATTTTCTTAGGGAGGGATGCGTTGAATTTTGTGAATGATTTTACAATGAAATAAATACAATATCTACATGGTGATTATAAATTTTTATGAGATACGTACGTACATAGAAACATATTTGATTTAACGGATTGGTTTTACCCAACTCTGCATCCTATTATATGTTTATTATATTGTGAAAAAAAAAAGTTTCCGCATAACACACACACACACACACATTAACACAACTTATTTGCATATAATAATAAAACTTGTCCTTTTAGCAAAATTCAATTTAGTTTCTAAAATGGTTATATTCTCACTTAAAGTAGATAAGCTTACAAATTCCTAGTAACGTATACGTATGTAATTAGTGTTCGAATTTTTATACACTTCACCGCCATTTTTACCATACATCTATCTTATAGCCGTTCAAAAAAAAAAAAAATTCTTTTCGCACTCCTTTATTAAAAATTATTTAATACATAGCAACAAACAATCTATTATGTCTATCATTTTGTTCATCATTAATTATTTTTATTATCTCTATCTACATGACTACATACGTATTATATGTGTATACAAATATTTTAAAAAAAAAAATATTATATGATTTTACGTAAATACATATAAAATAAATGTAGCTGACTTGTTATGATCGCTGCATTTATATATTCACACACACACACAGTACGTACAATAAAAAAAAAGGGGTTGCGTAACCAAAAAGATGAATAAAGAAATATACAGGAGGGATAAAGTTCCATACATGTTTTTTTTTTTTTGCGCGGTGCACAACAGTTCCTTAGTTTTGAACTTTACCCTCCCCCTTGACAATCATTTCGGATATGCATCATGATCAGTGGGTAACACATTTTATTTTCTAAAGCTCTAACTAATCAAAACATCATACATGTCAGGTAATGTAAAGAAACAACAACAATCCAAAAAAAAAAAAAAAAAAAAAAAGGATATATAAAAAGATGACAGTTCTTTCTTTTAGAAGAACAACAGAGAAAAAGATTTTTTTTTTAAAAAAAAAAGAATCAAAACTTCTCCCTATAATCTCCTCTTTTTTTTTTTTTTAACTTGTTCATAATTCACTCCTACTTCATTTTATATAACAATTTGTGTTTTAAGGGTCTCTCTTTTTTATTTATTTATTGTTTACTTAACCCACGTTTACTTACTGTTTGTAATTTAATTGTATAAAAAAAAAAGGATTTTAAATATATTTTTTTTTTATTCACTTTCTTTTCTACATTTCAAATTTTTTTATTTTTGTTGTATTTTTTATTTTTATTTTCAATCATAATGATTTTTTATCAAAAACAACAACATGCTAGTTTACCTATTCTTATTACAACTGCAAGTCTTATGACAATGATGATGGTACGCGCCATGCCTGTAGGAGGGGGTCCTGAACTACAACAAGTGATCTTATCATCTTCCCCAACATCATCATCTCAAGCTGCCGCAGCATCTCTTTTAAATCAAGTACTTTCAAATGATAGTGATGAAGACGCGTATTTTGGGTATTCAGCATGGTTAGCGGATGAAGGAGAAGATGAAGAAGGATATGATGAAGACATGGATGAAACAAATAGTGACAATAATGAGGAGGAGGATGTTGACTATGGATTTATTTTTAATTTGTTTGGAAAGCCTCACATCACTGATGATAATCATGAGAATGATGGAAAGACAGAGCATATGGAAATTGAAGAACAATTAATAATAAAAAAGGATAAAGAGGATTGTAATGATAATAATAATAATAACGAACAAGAAGAAAATCAAGCACTTTTAATGGTATCCTCTTCTGATATTGACGACAATGTAATCGAAATGACAATATTGGCTCGCACACGACAAATGTTTAAATCTCGTCAACGACAACAACAGCAATCCCATCGTATAATAACATCGATTCATACTTCTTCTTCCGATATGGATGATAATGATGATGATGATTATGAAGATGCTGATTACTGGTCAGATACTTGATTAAATTCTTCTGTTTTATTTTTGCATGAATTATTCCCTTTCCTCTCTTAATTGTACAGTTTGTATATATTCTTTTTCTTTCTTTCTTTCTTTTATTACGCGGCATTAATGATACGTAATGACCCAGAACCATGTTTTTTTTATGCTCGTAATTTTAAATTTATTACACTATAATATGATTAACAAATAAAAATAAATACACTATATATCATATATATATGCTTTATGTAATAAATATCTCATATTATTATTATTTTTGATTATTGTTTTTGTAATGCTTAGTAATGATATTTCCTCAATGTTTTACGATACTTACGTATCTTTAGTTGTTACTGTTTTTTTTCCTGGGTTACAATGATATACTCTTAAACAACTCTCTCTCTCCTTGGCTGTTACAGCCCCATTCTTGCAGGAAAAACAAAAAAAAAAACATAAACAAAAACAAAAAAAAAACCATTTAAGGTTCTCTCTCTCTTTTTTTTTTTTGTTCGGTCTGGAGTTCATAAACCAGTAACTCACCTCCCTCTCCCCCCCAAAAAAAAACACTTGACAATTGGTTACTTTATTCCACAAATAAGCAACAAAGAAAACAAAAAAGAAAAATTAAATTTCCATACGTAGTGTATCTTATTTTCATTATCATTCATGAACCATCATACATTGTCATTCCATGGATCAAAAACAAAATGATAGAAAAAAAGATTGTTTTTTACCGTACGTATCATTATCTAATACAATTAAGTCCCCCCCCCTCTACTTAACGTGTAACAGTATACATATTGTCTTGCGCATTCTATTAAATAACAATGAAAATAAAATCAAGTCATGTAGTCAAATTAGGATGGGGGGGTAAAGTAATAAATACATTAAAAAACCCCCCTATTACGTAAAAAAAAAAATTGATGTTTTATGCAACAATTATATTTCATGCATATTAAAAAAAGTATTTTGTCACATAAAAAACTTAATTATAAGCTTTTTTTTTTTACTATGTAAAAATATTGTTTCATAATTTGCTTTGATTATCATGTCATTTTTTGTCATTATCTTTGGCATTGTTTTATTTACGTATTGGGGGTTTCCAAATTGTTAACTTATTCATACACTACGTATGTAACTTAATGTGTACGTAATAAAGGAAATTAAGGATTAATAGTTTTGCATCATCCTTAACAGAACTTTATATTATAATATAATCACTAGTTTTCTCTTATACTTATATAAAAACAAGTCAATCGATTTAACACGCTTATTTAAATAATTAATCAGATTCTTCACTAAAAGAGATAAAGTCTCATCTACGTAGTAGCTTTTTTTTTTTTTTTCAACAGCAACAACTGATCAAGTGAAGAGCTTGAACGTTTTTTTGGAAATCATCTCATCATTCTGGTCATATACGTACTAATATAATTTTTTTTTTTTTTTTGCTGCATAGTATACGTACCAATCTTTTTTAATTGACCACACCACACCAATTATGTTAACTAGTTTTAACTTTATTCAATTTTTTTCACGTAGGAACTTTTCACAATGTATTTATCAAAACATTTTTATTTTATGTTAATACGTACGTACTATTCTATCAAAAAAAAAAAAAAAAAAATTATTAATCCTCGCCCCGATATCAAATAATATGTTTATCATTGTTCTCTTGTTTTTTTTTTTTACGTACCTTGTCATTTTCTTATTTTTGAATGTTGTTGTTTGATCAAACAAATTACACGGTTCTTCATCAATACAAGAAGAACGAGATACATTTAGATAGACTCCCAACAATTGGTAAATAAATAAATAAAGTAAAATTAAAGTCAATATATATATTTTCCTTCAGAAGAATTCTGATGTTTTTTGAAAGAGAATATAAAAGACATATCAAAATATTAAAAACGTAATAACCATAATTATGTATGGGGCCCATAATTGTGTGTGAACACATATAGGAAGATAAGAACATAAGAAGATGAGACAATTCCTTATTCTCGATTTTCATCTTTATTAGTCTCTATAAGACATGCTCTAAATTCAACTTCCTTCTCCCTTTTTTTACCTATAACTTTTTTTTTTATTGAGCCAATAATAATAATAATAATAATAATAATAATGCTTCGCCTCTCCCTTCTTTCTTGTTTTAGAACTGCCCGTTATTCTCGAGTAACAGTAGGCTTATCTTCTATTAGAAATTATACTACTATCCCTGTTACAAGTTCTGCTGGAAACAACGAGGAAACTATTTCAACTGCTATTAACGAAAATGACTCGATTCATCGTATCAATTTACGCGTTGGTGAAATAATTAAAGTTGATCAACATCCTGATGCTGATCACTTATTTATTGAGCAAGGTATATTAAGTATAACTTTTTGTGTGCGAGTTCAATAAAAAAAAAATATACAGCACAAAACCATCCCATTGACCCATTTCAAATTATATAAATACAAAATGTCCATTGTGCTTACTTTTTTTGTTTTTAATAGTCAACTTAAATGAAGAATCACCTCGTACGATTGTAAGTGGTTTAGCACCTTACATGTCCAAAGAATCACTTTTGGTAATATTTATAGATACTTTTTTTATAAAAAAAAAAAAAAAAAAAAAAAAAAAAATATGTAAATCTTTTTTTTCAAGACATCTAATTTTACAAATAGAATAAACGCGTTGTTGTTGTAAGCAATATGAAACCATCAAAGTTTCGTGGAGTGTTATCTCAAGGCATGTTATTAGCAGGAGGCAAAGATTCCAAAGTTGAATTATTAGAACCATCTCATACTTGTCAAATTGGAGAACGTGTTGAGATTGAGAGTCATCCATTTATAGGTGAACCTGATGCTGTTTTAAAACCAAAACAAAAAATCTTTGAAGGAGTTTCACAATTTTTATCGACAGATGAAAACAAAAATGCAACTTATAAAGGATATAAACTAGTAACAACAAGTGATAATAATCAACCGATTCAATGTGAAAGCATAACCCATGGTCAAATATCATAATAATAATAAAAAAAACCAATAATTATTTATCATTCATACATTAAATTGATCATATATACAGATTTAATTAATACGTCTTCGATTTAATAAAATACCCTTGAGTGATCGAATTTCACTTTTAAGTCCATGTACTGCAGGAGATGGTTCATTACCACCCAGTCCCATAGCAGGAGTAGAATAAAGAGAGGGTGTATGCATATATTCTGGCTTATTAATTGTATTTCGTAAATCCACAACCGAAGAGCTAAAGTTTTTATAAAGATCTACATTGTTTTTGCTTTCAGTATATCTCGCTTCTGCTCGAGATACCATATGAGCTAATCGATCTGCTAATGCCTCTTGTTTCTCAGCAAGTTGTTTACTCAAATCCACTCTGTTTTCTTCTTGTTTATTATCATTTCCATTTTCAACTGATGTTTGTTCTTCTTTTTTGTCTTCCTTTTCCTTCTTTTCATCATCCTTGTCACTCTTATTATCATTCAATTCTTCTCCTTCTGCTTTTTCCAAGGTCGATTCGCCAGCGAGTTGACCACTTAATTTATCCAGTATCGATTTTTGTTGTTTATATCGACCTGTTCGGTAACTTGTAACACCATTGAATGTCGGAAGTAAAAGACGCTATAATTCCCTCAGTTTATCAATATACTAGTATTCTATTTTTTTTTTTTTTTTCACACACATATACTAGAATGATCAAGTTTTTTTTTTCATTATTTGTTACCTTGACAATGCCTACAATGCCTGAAGTAACACCGACAGCTCCTACACCGAAAATGAGAGCAATGGCAAGAAGACGTTGAATCGACATTGATGGAGCTCCTGGTAGAGGCTGGTATATAATACTTGGTTGTTGTTGGTTATATGCTGAACGTTTAGGAATCAATGGTGCAGGTGGTGTTAATGTTGATGTTCCTGCTGCTGGTAAAGTAGTACTAGCTTTTGTTGTCTACAGTGGCAAAAAAAAAAAAAAAAGTAAATAGAGTGAGTTTTCAAATAATACTCTAAAAATACGTTATCGAATAACAAAGAATAATAATAATAATAATAACAAGTAGTTACCGTGATAGGTGTAGATACGGTAGGAACTACATCATCTACTCGTTTAAACGCTTCTTGGATTTCTTCTGCAGATAATCCTTTATTTTTTAAAAAGGCTACTTTCTTGACAGTTTCCGCCGATTTGACGTTTGGTGAAGATAAAAAGGAAACAGCTGATTTTATAAGTTGTTCATTTAATGGTTTATTATCTTTATGTTCTTGTTGGTTTTCAGTAGATGGTTGTTTACTAGTGTTATTTGTTTCGTCTGCCATTATATAAAAAGGTGGAGTGGGGGGAAAAATAGGGAGCGGGGGGAAAGAGAGAAAGAAGAGTAAAAATAATGCTTCAAAACTACTGATGAGTTTATTAACCCCCTTTTCACATGCTGACTAAAAAGGATGATCTAATCAATTGTCCGCTATTTAATTTTGGCTGACACTCCCACCCCACACACACAACTTTACATTTTATTTTCATTTTCTCGTCTCTTGATCGTAATCTTTTATTTTGCTAACAATAGAAAAGACCAACGAATAAAATAATAGTTACAATCGCGATGACTTTGATGATATCTAATCACTTGAAACTCACTGGATTAAACCTATTTCTAATACACCTCTCATCTTTTTTAATAATCCAAAAATCATAATTGCTCTTCAACCTTCGCAAAAAATACAATTATGAAAAAGCAGATATGTCGAGCTTCATTTCAGCAAAGATAATAAAATTTTAGATTTGTAGATATATTATCTCATACAGTCATTTCAATTTTAAAATTATCAAAAAACTTTGTTAAAAGATACGTATTGCTTCGTCTTGTAAAATGCATATAAAAGAGTGACTTATCATTCATAACTCAGTGTTATTATAAGACTCGGGATGCATTTGGCAGTTACTGCTATTTAGTTCATTTTTTACAAGGTAAAAACACTTGTTTTGTACAATTTCGAGTTTTTTTTTTATCCAACGAGAAGGATACAACAGTTAGATTATGAATATATTTATGAACAAAGTGATAAGTAGTTTTAGATTCAGTAGCTCAAGCTGTGTAATAAACGTTAGGACATAAGATGAGTTACTATAACAACACTTTTTTTTTTGTTTTAGTTACGAATGTTTATATGGTTATGTATAGGAATAAATGTTAGTAATAATATTCACTATTATATTTTTTGTTCGTTGGTATAATCGATTAAGCAAAAAAAAAAAAATACAAATATCATCTCATAGAAAAAAAAAATATTTAAAGTATTGATCCCGCTCACTATTCTTTTAAAACCGGAACATCAGCCGATTCTTGCCCGACACTCTTTTATTTTTTGACACGAACAAAAATTAAAAATATGGATTACGATACAGTTGTTCTCGATATCGAAGGAACCATTACTCCCATTACTTTTGTTAAAGATACTTTGGTACTTTGTTTTATTCTTTTTTTTTCTTTCTTCCTTGAGTCGTTTAAAAGAAAGAAATTGTTGACGAAAAAAAAAAAAAAACTTTTTGGGGATTCTATAATAGTTTCCATATGTGAGCAATGGATTAGACGCGTTTCTTGATCGTAACTGGGGATCTACTGAACTCGATTCATATATTGAACTTTTGAGAGAACAGGTAAACACTCATATTCAGAAAAAAAAAAAAAAAGAAAGAGAAAATAAACTTAAAAGCTTTTTCATTTATTTCATTCGTCTAATATATACGTTACAGGCACAAAAAGATGTTGATAGTGGCATGAGTGAAGCTGTCGTCATTCCTAAAGAAGGGTAAGAACAAAAAGTAAGGTTTTTTTTTTTTTTAACAAAACCATATTCATTAAAGTTTAAAAAAAAAAAAAACTTTGTTTGTTTTAATATAGAACACCTGAAGAAATCAAGGCAGCTATTAAAAAAAATATTGCTTGGCAAATGGCAGCAGATCGTAAAATTGGTGCTCTTAAAGCTTTTCAAGGTTTAATGTGGAAAGATGGATATGCTTCAGGTGAACTTCGTGGAGAGTAAGTTAAATTCTTTATTATTTCAAAAAAGTAAGCATAAAATATTAAAAAAGATAATAATTTTTTTTTTTTTTTGTCGATTCTAGAATTTATGATGATGTTATTCCTCTTTTGAAACAATGGAAATCTGCTGGTAAAGATATGTATATTTACTCATCTGGTAGTGTACCCGCACAAAAACTTATTGTTGGTTATTCTGATAAGGGTGATTTAACTGAGGTAAAAAAATAAAAATCATGATTGATGTTATTTAATCTACAAAGAAATAGAAAATTGATTTATATACTATTATATAAATGATTTAGTATTTCTCGGGTTACTTTGATACTTCTATTGGATTAAAGGTTGAATCAACTTCTTATGAGAAAATTGCACAAGAAATTGGCAAGAGTCCTTCACGCATTTTATTTGTTAGTGATAACATTAAAGGTAAATATATATTTTCTATTGATATAATAAATATATATATATTTTTGTGTATAGTAACAAAATGAATGTTTGGGGTTGGGTGGGGAAATGGAATTTTTTTTTTTTTTTTAAATAGAAATTCAAGCTGCCAAACAAGCAGGATATCAAGTTGTTATTTCTGAACGACCAGGAAATGCACCTCTTGATTCTGAAAGTAAACAATTTATGATTATCACTTCATTTGAACAATTATTATAATTGTATTAGATATGAATGATATTATCCATGATATTAAATGGTTTAATATATAAAAAAAAAATGCTTTGTTACAACAAGGAGAAAAAAGAAAGATTTTATAAAAGGGGATGTAGAAATGATGCATATGGTTTTGAGTAAGGAAGTAAAAAAAAAAAAAAGTAGTAGCAATACTAGAGTGATTATTATATGAATGGAGTTTGGGTAATAGTGTATATAAACTATTCGTGGCCACCACTTCCACCATCACCACCTCCACCATCACCTTTACTGTCACCACCGCTACCTGGACCGCTTCCTCCACCAGCATCGCCGCCTCCTGCTTCGCCACCATCGCCACCTTTTTTGGCAGGTTCAACATTGACACCAAATTCTCTTCCTCGATTATAAAAGAATTGCCAACCAAATGAGATTAAGAACAAAACAATTATTACTGCCATCATTGCATACACTTTACGATCGATCGTATATTTTACCCTATGTAACGAGTTTTGATCCAGAATGGATTTGAGGCCAGCGATATATCCGGTATGAGTGAGGAAATCTATGCCAACAATGAAAATGAAGGAACCAGTAAATGATGTGGCGAAAAGAACAAGATATCTTTCAGCGAAAAAGACAACACCTGCAAAGAACAATGAGATAGCAACTAAAAAACAAGCTCGTGGCACGACCTTTTTTTTTTTAATAATACATACATATCGTAATATAAGATATACGTACAATTAGTCATTTTGGTTTGTTTGTTTGTTTGTTTGTTACAAATTACTACTGATAGTTTTAAGGTTCGTATTTTAAAAAGTAATTTACCTGAGTAATAACTAAATCTTCACGCCAGCAAAGAATAAACAAGCCAAAAACAAGTCCTCCCATACCTATTTTTTATTTCATTTATTGTTATTGTTTTTTTATATGTATAAAACTTTTTTTTTTTTCGTGTTTGCATGAAAATAACTTACCACCAACAAGATATATAGAAATATTCCAAAAGAAAGCATATAGAATTGCTCCGAGAATACCTAAACCAGCAGGAACAGCCATTATAGTAACAGGATCATTGGTATAACCATCCATAGTTTGGCTATTCGTCATACCAACCCATGTAATTAAACCTATATATTATTATCATTATTTACGTACGTTATTAAAAAAAGGTTTACAATTTTAAAAAGTATATGTATTTTTTATATTTTTATTATTATTTGTACCAAAAGTAAGAAAACCTGCAACAGAAAGTGTGGGACGGAAACATCGGAAACCAAATACCATAAGATAAATACCGAGTATAATCAAGATGGCGCCTGCAACGCCCATTTGTGGTGTTACCCAATCTGCACCATAGATATCCTCTATTTTATATATAAAGAAAGTATATATCATTTTTTTTTTTTGTTTTTAACTAAGATTAGTTTTTTTTTTTTTAAGAAAGAAAAAGAAGAAAAAAAAAAAAAGAACGTATTGTACTTGGATTATCTGAATATTCATCTGGAGCTGATGTTGGTATAGCAGTTTCTGTTGGACAATCATTATTTTCTTCTTTATTGTTATGGTTATCATGAATATCATCACGAATAAAAAGTCCACGTTTTTCATTATCACTACTTTGTTGACAAGGTGATGCTGATGTTGTTGGTGTTGGAGTAGTATTATGAAGATTTTGTACACCTCGTTTATGTACTATTTCACCAAGAGGAGATGCAGAAATGGTATGTCGAGGAACAATGATAATTCCAATGAGAAAGAACAATGAGACGATAATATGAAATAATCGCATAATATAATATATATATATATTAAATTATATGTAATAAAAGATAATAAAAAGAAAATGGATATCGAAAATAAGAAAAAAGAAAAAGAAAAGAATTATTTTGTTGTTGTTTTCTTATGAGGATTTGTATATAAACGGTTTACACAACAACAATAAAGAAAAAAAAATAGGTGTAAACATGATCTATACATGCAAAATCAAAGATATATACCAAATTTGGATTATTGTTTTCTTTTTTCTCTCTCCCCTCTTTTGCATCGGCTCGCGGAAACTAATTTCCTATTTTTAAAATTTGACATGACACAACAATTTTCTATTTTTGTTTCGTCTTTTTTTATACAAGATTTTTTATCGTTTTAGGCGATTGAATTTTTTTTTTTAAACATGAGGCGTGATGTTCAAATTTAACAGCTGGGTTTTTTTTTTTCAACCTAGTGGCTGAAATTTTTGATGTGGCACTGATCTGGAAAAAAAAAAAAAAAAAAGATTCCAAATAAAACTTTGACTATTTTATTTAGTAAAAACTATAACATCAGTTCTTCAAGATAATCAACGTGGAAAATAAGACTTTGCATGTCGTATCTATCTTTTAACAGTCTCCAGTATACTGACGACTGGATAAAGGGAGATGTAAAAGGATTACTTGTAGTCAAGATCTCTCGCTTGACACTGGCCCTTAAATATTTTGATCAAAAATTCCTCTATTGGATTCAGCACTGGTGAATAAATGGAGGTACGTATAGATATAATATAAGGAATCGATGATTTTTTTCAACAGTATTAAATCAAGAGAAAAAGTTAAATGAACTTCTCTTAAATCTAGTTCCATTACATACAAAGTATAATATGACTCATACACAAAAGTTCTATAAATTTTGAAGTTATAAATATTCGTTGAATCGCATATCCTTTCTCTCGTTGTTGTTGTTCCTGTGCGGATACCGTAGAAGCCAATCAGAGAAGAATTTAATAAAATTAATAGTCTGGGCCAATAAGAACTCGATTTAATAAAAATCTGTTGTTATGCCTGGAGTCTATACATAGGATTAATTTTTTTGAGAGTTGCATAATGCATTTAAAATATATCTTTTGTTCTAAATGTTTCATCTTTCCCACCTCTACTTATTCGACGCCATTCATCTCCATTCACCTACATTCAACTCCATTCAACCATATTCAAGCGCATTGAATAATTCTGTTTTTTTTTTTTTTTTTTTTCTCAATGGAGGGAAATTTCAACCACAAAAAAAAAGAGGTCGACCTTCCGGTCAAAAGAACGCTCAAGTAGGCACAATGCCAGACGTCCTAAAAAAGTGGATAGCAAACAAAAAAAAATTATTTATCTCTGTTAACACGACTATCAATAATAATAAAAATAATAATCCATCATCATCAAGCTCTTCTATTAATAGTACAGCAACGTCTGTACCGGAAGAACCAATGTTATTATTAGCGGAGGAGGGTCATCTACCTACCACTTGATGAAAAAAAAATTGACACCATGATTCCTTCAGCCGAGAAGATCAATATAATGTATCTGATAAAGATGATATTATTGATAAAGATTGTAATGATAAAGATGAAGAGGAGGATAGTAATAGACACAAGAAGTCACTGAAGATATCATTGCCACTACGTCCCAAGCAGCCCACTATCATAATGCTAATAACACTGTTGTTGACGATAATAACACTACAGAAAAAATATAAATGAATTAAGCGCTACGTAGTCCAGCATTTTTCGATGATGTAGTTCTTGATGATTATTGATTGCGTCATAACATTGATGTATATATATTCAATGGTTAAAAAAAATGATTGTACGTAAACTAATTCATTAGTATGTTTTAGGTGGGAACAATGAACAGACATGGTAAAATCCACAAAGGAGATTATCAGCTATGGCTCACGCGGCATATAAATGATTTACGTCTACAATTTGGATTACCAGCCATTTATAATAAACCAGGGGTATATAAATACGTCCTTCATCTTGCTGACTGATGAAGGCTTTGGAATTTCTACCCTACTTCGGTTACTTATGGATCTTTATAACATCCGTGCAGCAGACAATTCATTATTATGCACAAGAAATAGGACATTTTTATCTGATTTAGCTTCATTGACCATCTTATATAGCTCTATCATACAGCTCATACGGCTGGATCACAATATAGATTTATGGCTCAACGTCAAGGTGCTGCTCATAATATTATTACTGTACGTACAAACCCAGGTTGAACGCAACAAATACGACTCGCTAATTCTACAACATTTCCCTCAACAACTACAACGTAGTAACCAACAAACTGATTTTGACAAGTTTTCAAAGTTATGGTCAGCTTTTGTTGACGGAAGATCTATTTTTTTTATAAAGCACCTGAACATTTACGTAGTTGCCTTGACAAATGGTGTGAGTACTAAAATATACATGTAACGAAAAATAGCTATAAAGAACAAATCGAAACTTTGCTCTCCATCAAGAAAGCGCAATATCACAGGAGCACAAAACCCAGCTGCTCTTAAAATACCTACCTCAACTTCAAGCTATTATTGATGAAGCAATTGATTCTTCTTCATCATCATCATCATCACCACCATCAACAGAAGAAGAGACAAGCAACACTGAACACGTTAATTCCACTGTCATATCATCTTCAAACGCAATAATACGTAATAATAATACAACAAATACAATCGAATCAACAATATTTTGTAACCCATATATACCACAACAATCGCTTGATCCACCATTTTCGTTACATATGCTGTTCCTTCTTCAAGTACTAGTACCTTTGATGGTTTACGTGCACCACCACATGTGAGACATTGTAAAACATGTCATAGTAATACTTGTGCTGGCAAAACAAGACGAGGAATATGCCCTCTTTTAAATAATAACAACCAATGAATCTAATCTTCCAAAATGAACAAACGGGTACATATAAACTTATACGATACAACCATTAATATTACATACCATTATTATTATTATTATTATTACGTATTTATCATATATTATATATATCACTTCTTTTTTTTGATAAAAAAAAAACGCCATATAGCTACATAATAGGAGAGTTTTAATACAATAAGTCTTTTCAAAATAATTAAGTCAGTCGGCCCCACTTATGGTACCCGAGCCGTTGTTCCTTGGGGGGGTAAAAAAGCAACTTTTTTATGTATCAAATAATTTGATCACTCCGTTTACTCTGCAGTCACTTTATGCAAACTTAAAAAAAAAAAATGAAATCGAGTCATGCCAAACGAAATTAGACTAATGGTCTACAAAAAATTGAGATGATTACAAATTTGAACCTAAGATTGTCGAGCTTGAATCAAGCATTCATTGACGTTTTAAAAACCGATTGATTCTAAAAACTTGGAGGTTTCAATGAAAAGGATCTTTAACTCAAAAGCTTCCAACATAATGAATAGTGTAAGTATCAAAAAAAACTTCTTTTTTTTTTTTTTTTTTACAATCAAGCTGACGTTTACTCACGCTGATTTATTTTGCCAGACTTCTTGTTTTGGAATTAGTCCGTGAAAAAGTATATTCTTGAACTCTTTCCTTGTATCGATCCTTTCTTTTGGTAGCTTACGCATTATAATATATTTATATATATGAATATAGAACAATTTTATAACAATAAGAGTAACAACGACGATGATGAGTCTCTTATCGAGGTACTGTCGATTGCATACAGTTGGAGCAACAAGGATTTTACGCTTAAACATATTATTTTTATTATTTATATATTAGATTTCTAAACTGAATACCACTGTTTTTGGAACCTTTAAAAACATATCTCAAAGACAAGGTAAAAACTTATCCACTGTTGAATTAATAAGCCTTTTTGTACTAAGTCAATATTACCTTTCGATAATAGAAAAAAGAATTAAAACCAACATTACCACCACCACCACCACCACCATTGGAGGATGTAAATGGATATCAAAAGAATATGTTTAGATACTGTGCCGTGCTTATTGAGAAAGAAAAAATCGATAAAACTCTTGAACGACATTTGCAGTAAGTTTTTTTTTTCTGCTTTATGATCATCATGACCAGTCAACTAACTGACTTCTCATGTAGACTCGGCATTTCTGGTATCATTGGGATCCGCAGCTTTTAAAAATTTAAAAATTATGGTGAAGAGCGATAATTATTACCAAAAATGTTTATATGATGATCAAGCAGATAAAGTTATTAAACTTTTACTCGAGGTAATTAACATTGATAATAAAAAGAGGGCACAGTTTACATTCTATTTATATTAGATAGTTAGAATAATAATATTATACTTTTTCAGGAATATGATAAGTGTGGAATTATTGGTGCACGAATCATGATAATGGAGAAAAAGCTGGAATTATTAAAAACGGATGGATATGTTACGAGTTCTGCAGAATGATATCCTGTCCTATATGTTAGTAATTTTGAAATTTGCATTACTTCCATAAATCTACTATTACTGTCCACTTACTTATATGTGTGATTGTATAATAGCTTTGATATAATTCAATTTGATTTTAACAACAAGTATAAGTATGAAATGTCGGAAAACGAATCATTTGCTCGATGGCAATATATCTTTCGTGGTTCTTTGGTACATATTCGATCGAACGTAAGTAAAAAAAAATAATACAGTAGAGCCCCGTTAATTTCATCCATGTTTAATTTCAACCCCCGTTAATTTGTTTTTGCAAGGAATAGTTACAAAACATAGTATCAACTTTCACATCCCCTTTATTTTCACTTTCACAATGATTTTGAGGGCTTGAAATTAAGTGGCCTTACAAAACATGACTTGAGAAAGGATTTTATTGGTTATCTGTAATAAAGAAGTGACACAAAGTAGTTTGTTTAGAAGACAGTAACTATCTAATCTATTTTGAAAATCAATGGAACTAACATAGCTCTACTGTAATGACCTGTCAACTAGAACTGAAACTAATTCAACTTTCAGAGGTGAAATAATTTCAACGTCAACAAGAGAGGAAATGAAAACTGATTATGCTGGTGCTACTGGCCGTAAAATCGACATGTTGCTCACCACATATAACAACGATGGTGAAGAGAATCGGGTGGAACTATCTTCTAACGAACACAAAAAATCCAACGCTGACGACGATCTTATTTTTGAACAACAATCCAAGAACATAATTACCGACATTTGTATAATGTCACAGTTAAAAAAAACGATTCAATATTGATACAAGTTCGTCCAGTACGACCATACCTTTGGCAATGGACGTTATTGGTAAGACAAGTAAGAATAATAATGATATGGATTGTAGCTAATTACTCATACAAATAACTGTAACCTTTTTTTAAGGTCTTCGTGGTTATATATATCGTGTCTTTACTGATGAAGATGCTTTTGTGACAAGCAAAGTTACTAATAAACATATCGTATTGCCTACGACATTAGTAGAATTCAATAAGAATTTATTGAAAATGGTAGTTTATACATCATTCTATTGAATTATTCGGTATGGATATTTTGATACTCTGGGATATTTCTGCGGAGAGGTTATACTAATTATACGTTACGTATGATAAAAAAAAGTTATACATTATTTCAGCAATTAAAAAAATCGTGTTCATGAATCTGGTATTGTTAGATGTGTGTGTAAGCATAACATATCACTAGAATTTACTAACGTGTATGAATCGGGAGAAAGGTAAATGATTTTTTGATAATATAATATTCTATATTTGAAAGATATTAAAGCATTTTTACAATATATTCTTTTGATTTTTTTTTTGTGTTAATGTATTCTTTTTTTTAATAATTGTTTAAAATACAAGTATTCACTTTCATCGATTAAAAGTCTTGGTTCAAAAATATTGCCCACGGTTAAACTGTTTATATGATATTGGGTGTCGTTCTCTGTTGTTGTTGATGATGTATGTGCCTTTTAGGCTCTCTGGTGGTATTTAGTTTAATAGCACCCTATTACAATATTGGTTGTTTGGTTAATCAACTGTTTGATATATATTTATAGAAATATAATCCCCAACTAAAAGATCATGGTTTTAAAGTAAGAGCCATTGGGGGGGGGTTCTTTTATGCATATCGTCACTCAATGGAGTGTCAAATAAACAGTAGTCCACGTTACATATATCGATAGTTTTGGTTCGGTCGATGGCGAAGGTAGCATCTCAATTTTATCAGTCACAACATTAATTACATACCATCACAATTGTACACCTTACTTACGAGCTGCCGTAGTCCATCTCGCTGTACGTAGCGAAACTCATTCCGCACAAACCCCCCCAACAACAATATTATCCGTTTACTACACCAACATGTCCCGCTCGCCATGACCAAGGTATCCCATTTGTTGCCTTTCACAGTCTCTCCCTCATTGATTTTATTTAATTAGAGTCCAACTCCCGCGTTTTGTACACCTACGATTTCCTAATTTTTTTGAAGACTTTCAACAAGCGAGAAATAGTATAAATATTCAAATATCTCATATATTATGTGCTTTTGTTGACATTTTGGTAGTTCCCTATTTGGATAATAATTTATAATAATATTATATATATGTTTGTACTGTATAATAAAAACGAGATATAAGATAATTATTTAATAATTATCAAATTATAGTATAGTTTACTCCTGATTAATACAACTCCCCCAAAAACAAAAGGTACATAACTGAGAGACTTGCAAAAGTGTGAGGTGCAAAAACGGGGTTTTGACTGTATAATACTTTTCTTTTCCGCCGATTCGTTATCTCAACTCAGTAACATCCCTTAATTTCTCCTTCACAAAAAACATCAACTTACTAAAAACACCTTTACGAATAATACTAAAACTACGTAATAAAGATCCCATTCAATCTGTAGATATGGAGCAATTGTGGAGCACTATTGGAAATCTAGTTAGAATGACAAGACAAATGTCAGCTGAACGACGACTAATCACATTATCTCACTCAATTACGCATTATAAACAAAAGCACATATTCAATCTTCGTAAGTTATTATTTATAATTCTATTTGCTTCTGGAATTAGTCAAACTTTAGTAACTAAAAAAATTATTATTCTTTGGGGGAATAGCCATTTACCTGCGCCGACGACGGAATAAGGCAATGAAAGTATTAGAAAATGCTTCCAAATTTATAAATGCATATAATCCATCTTTGACGGATGATGAATTAGAAGAAAAGTGGAATCTGTTCGTACAAGAGATTATTTTTGAGCCTAGTCCAAACGCAACGGTAACCCTAGACTCCTTGAAGCAAAAATATGCACGTGAACTGCATGAACTTTATGAAAATTCGTCGAATAATAGGTATGTTTCTGCTTTTAGAGAAAGCATAAGAGATATTGATCGACCAATACATAACATTAAAATATCACACATTCTAACTGTCAAAAAAACACTACGGACCCGTTATATTATTTTATAATTTCCAGTCGGCATGAGGATTCAGTTCAACGTTTAGAGCGTGTCCTCATGAGAAGAAATATAATCACCGTGCGTTGGGAAAAAAATTCTATAGAATATCAGGAGGCATATACCCAAGCACAAGAGCATGATCTTGCAAAAACCAAGGCACAGCTTAAGTCGGTAATTGTTGGGAGAACAGTTTTACAAGACCAGTTGTATCACACAGCAACACTTGGTAAAAGCTAATTTCTAAAATATCTATTTATTATAATAAGTTTAATAACGTAAACCTAACTTATACTGTATTTATAGGTCATAAAACAAGCAAACGCTTAAAAGTAGCGATCCAAAATGTCAAAAAAACAGCAACTCCAATCTTAAATCGCTATAATACCATTTGCAGTAATCTTGGGAAGCCAGAGAACCATCGAAAGTATGAAGAGATTTGTAACCTTAATAATGATTTTTGGAATTTTACCTCAAATTTAATAAGTTTTCGAGTGCTTCGCGAGTTTATGAACAAACGTCGTGCACTAGAAGAGTTTAATATTATTAGGGTAAGTATTTTCATTGCTTTATATTTAATTTCCAATCCTATTTTTTATCATTTTGTACGTATTATGTATACTAAACTATATTTTTTTAGACTGAGGAGAATCGATTAAAGAGCTATGCTGTGCGTCATTGTCAAGCTTTGGAAAACGTTTTGAGAAAAGAAGGTCCTTGGAGCGAAGGATGGAAAGCTCTTTTATACAGCCGTTTAGTAGAAGCAGAAAACTTCTATTATAATGTATATGGTACTACTTGGGAACGCAACATATCTATCCCAAGAAATATATTAGTAGGAGAGGCAGTTGATATATATGACGTAACTGTTGAAGAAAAAGAAGTAGAAGAGGAGGGCGTGAATGAGGAGGATGTTCAGCATAATGACATCACTCAATCGAATTATTTATATGATAAAATTGAAAATGGAATTGCGAACGATGTAGAAGATGATGTATATCAAGAAGATGAACTTACTAGCTTAGTCTACTTTCTTTATTTCCTTAATTGCCGCTTAGATTATATCTTCATAACATCCCTACTTTTCGAAAATAAATTATCTTTTACAAAAAAAAAAGTATGAACTAGATGTTGCTGGTGATAATGATCTCCACGTATAAACCAAAATCTATGGATATTTATTCTTACCTATACGTACTTATAAACTTTTTTTTTTCTACGTACTATTTTACTTTTATATGTTTACTTTTATGTCATTTAATTTAACAATATATTTCTTATATAAATTTTCTAAGATTATATGCTTTATACTTATTTATATTTAATAGTTTTATTACGTATACAACATATATTATTGATTTTTAATAAAAAAGATGTATTTGTTTGATATAATGCTACGAAATCAATTAAGTATGAAAAATGCAAAAAAGCAACGTACGTAGCAACCAAAAAAGGTGAAACTGCACTACATGTTGCAATCTATGAAAGTTAAGGGTTCGAATTTAGATTCATTTTGAGCAGTGAACAACCCTTAAACAAATTGCGTTCCTATGCGCCTGTTTGAGATTTAACTTGAAGCAAAATCCCATACTCGGGATGCAACAGGGTCTTCTTGTATATATTCACTCAAACTATGACCACGCAAGAAGCGTGTTTGTTAATAAAAAATAAATAAAGTTTGTTGTTTAGCAATTATTGTCATGGTGAACGAATTTCAAAATTTTGGCATGAATTGTTCCGTTTCTATACGTATATAGTTTTTAAGGTCTTAATTTATCAATTTTCTTCTTAACTAAATGGCAGTTTTTTTTATGCTCGCTTGCTTCTTTTTTTTTTTTTGACTCAGGTGGTATGATATTCTTTATCTTCGTACATGAAAACGACACAGATATACATAACTGATACACTCGCCACACTACTTTTATAACATTGGAATTGGTTATGACAGATCTTTATGGTCTACACACTATACAGTAGTATTGCTGAAACACCTTATGTTTCTTGTTGCTCCTGTATGTCAAGAATTGGGAATATAAATAACTTGATTGTATATCTTTGTTGCTAATATCTTAGTGTTGAACCATTAGCACTATTAAAATGCGAATCATTGACATTCAGCTGACATGTCATTGTGGATAGGGTAGATTATTTACCCGGTCAAAGCAAGTTATTTAATTGGCTGAGCGGCCCGATTTTTGGGTCTAACAAAAAACCATCTTCCCGTTCCTGACTCTTTTTTTTTATCTGTCTTTTGTTTTTCTCTTTAATGAGTCTTATATATACTTTTTCTGTATATTCTATCCTTCTTACTATATTTTCTATTTTTATTTCGTAATTTTTTTTATGTATGTATTTTTTTTTACGTACGTATTTTTTTTTACGTACGTAGCACGAATGGCATCCCAAAAGACGAATTATAACCATGGTCAAACAACTACTCACTGGGGAAGTTGGGTTCCTGACACAATTGTGTCACCCCTACGTAACCTTTTTTCTTTCTTTTAAAGTTACGGCCAAGACCATTGCTATATTTAATACGTATATTATCTATTATTATGATATCTTTATATTTCTCTCGTAATTTTATTAAATTAATCAGAAAATAAACTTTCGAGCGATTGAATTTTCGAACGCTTTCGTTTTTTTTTTTTTGTCAGGAAATAAAAAAAGTGTTGTCTTCTTTTTTTTTTTTTGTATAAAAACGTTCTACAATTAATATTTTGTCATGTCTATACACTAAATAATTGTTTATGTAAACTAGTGTATGGAATCTAAAATGAAAAATTATATTACTAGTTGGAATGACGACATTTGTTTTGATAACTAATTATTTGATACAGGATTTCAAAATTATGTAATTAAAAAAAAAACAACTGACAACTTTTTTTTTTCCTTTATGATATAAAAAAAAATTATATATATATATAAAACTAAATAAAAAAAAATCTAATATAAAACTATTGAATGTACACTGCTCTACGAATATAACGTTGTGGTTTTGGTGGTTTACCATACACAGGTTCAGGAATGCCTATATAATCATCATCATTATTAGTTAATCCATATATATGAAGTTCTTGAAATGTAACAATAAAACGCGAGAGAAATACCGAAGCTGTGAATAGAGAGAAATAAAATAAAATAAAATAATACTTACGTAAAACGTCATTATAAATACTGGTTACAGTTTCATCCCATACTTGACGGAAGAATGAAACACCACGGGGTTGAAGATTGTGTTGTGCTGCAATAGACTTGGCATCAAAACCTTCTCTCTTATCAACCTTAATGTCAACCTTTTCACTACCATTATTGGGTTGTTCATAAGCAATCAATGTGTAACGATGATATTTGGTACCCTTTTGTGGATGAGGAGGAACATAGTCCAGCACAGTATCTCCTCCAACTACTGTTGATTCCGTTGCTGATAATGGAACATTTGTTCTAATAATAATAATGAATATAGTATTTCAATTTGGTGAGTTGCTAAGGTTGGAAAATAGTGTTCCCATAACTACTAAAAACTTAAACTCACATTAACCAATGACAATGTTGTTGATAAGTTTTGTTGGCAACATCAGGCGAATCTATTTACAATAAGATTACTCAAATTAGCAAAATCAAAATATAGAATCACTCATTTTTTTCCCCATGTCCAATCCTCTTCACTGGAAATAGTGTATGTATCTACCTGGATCCACGAAAAGTAAGGTGTATAATCGTTTATCGGTATGGAAGTTAGTAACGTCAACTTTTGGTACTTCAATGGTCTAAATCATGTGAATAAGGAAAACAAAAGAAAAAAAGTTTAATCCATGTTAAAAAAAATAATAATTTGTGTATCCAACCGTATTTTCCATCTTTCCATTATAGTGTTCTTCAATTGAATAGTTGATCCCACCACCGACTAATTTTTCTTTTTCTTTATATACCTGTTCTGGTTTTGTGAAAACACCAGGTTCAACTGGACCTTCTTGTCCCTTCAATTGAATATTAACTTCAACAGTTGGTACCAAACCTAAAGGAAGCAAATCAGGAGTGACATTCATTTGACTGACACGTTGTAACAATTGTTTACGAGGTGTCTTTTCGAATTGTTTTTGACGCAAATATCGATAAACAGGTCGTTCCATATCCACTAAATCATATGTAATAATATCCAAAATTATTTTAGTATCACATATAAATTATTATTTTTTTATCCATACTATTTTTGTTCTTTGTTGTTTTTGTTGAAAACGTCGTAAATAATAATAATATATCGAATATCCAAGCTTACAATTGCCATTTGAAAAGTTACGTCGAATTTCGGGATCATTCAATTCTGACTTGACTTGTAAATCAAACTTGACTGCATTCAAGGCTGAAAGTTGTGCTGTTTGTGTAGGTGTATTACCTATATATAGTTTTTTTTTTTTAATAAAAAAAAGTATATTAACAATTTGGTTTTTTTTTGGTGAAACCTCAAAAAAAAAGGGCGAGGGGAGAAGAAAAAAAAAAAGGAGTTTACCCTTCTTAACACGGGTTATTTCCTTGTCAACTCGTTCAAGCATTTTTAATCGTTCTTTTTTATCAACTTCGATAAGACTAAGTGCTTCTTCATAAGCTGTACGATATCCACTTTGTTGTGTTGCTTCAGTTGACGCGTGTCGAGTAGCCTATTGTATATATGATATAAAGTTTAAAATGTCAAAAAAATAAAAACCCACCACCACATATTTATATTATATATATAAAACTATAGTTTCCGAAAGACGATCGAACTAAATAGAAGATATGTTTAAAATTACTTTTTTATTAGTAACTTAAAACTTACAGAAGCCATTCTCGAAGGCATGGAACGTAAACCATGGTTTGTTGCTGCTCGTTTTGCCCACGCGCCAAACATTATGTTTTATTTTTTTATAAAGTTATTCAAAAACTGAGTGGAAGGGGGTTAGAGTTTCCGAATATAATTGCCTCACTATTTACAAAGTCAAAGCCACCCAATTGTCAGTCAGCCCTTACCCCTCCAAAAAGTTGTCCAAGCAATATACAACCAGACAAAAAAAAAAGCACCGCCCTTTCTATTTTGTTTCTCTAACCTTTTTTTTTTTATTCTATACACTTTTAATAATAAAATAAATAATGATTGGCGCATTATCCAGAGCTCGTTGTCAAACTACTTCATTACGATGCGTTCGAGGTTAGACTTTGAAGAAAGAAACAGCTCAATAATTAAATGTCAATTAACCTTTTGTTTCGTGTCACCCATTTCCTTTATTTCTTTTATTTTATTTTATAACAGCAACTCGTGTTATGGCTTTTCACGCAAAAACACCTGCCTTGAACGAACAACAAGAACTTCCACCTAACGTTTCAACAGCAAACAACAACTCCACTTTAGCCGCATTCGGTGCTCGTTTAGGTATTCAATCACTCAACCCTTCACTTTTGGAACAAGCCGTGACACATGGCGATGCAACCAACTTGACATATCTCGGTAACGTATTATATATTCGCGAACAACAGCCAATAATTTTTTTTAAAAAAAAAAGACGAAACGAGACGAACATACATTTACACAATATATAATGAATTAAAACTAATATTCATATATGTTATTAGGCAAACGTGTCCTCGGCCTTTACGCGACAGAATATCTTCATACCAAGTATCCATCGATGCATATGTCTGCTTTTCAACAAATCTTGAAAAAATATATTGGATATAAATCACTTTCACATATCGGTAATCAAGTTGGATTACAGGATGTTGTACGTTGGAATCGTGAAGAAGATAAAACTTTGGTTCACTCATCCGTACTTGCTGAATGTTTTAACGCTTTGGTCGGTGCTATTTATCAGGAACAAGGTCCCGAAGCTGCCAAAAAATTTGTACATGCACATATCCTTTCCCGTGAACTTGATGTACGACCCTTTTTGAAATTGGAAAACCCAAAGCGATATTTGTCAGCATTGTTGAAGAAGACAAACCAAGAACGAGCAGTATCACGTATTCTTTCTGAAACAGGTCGTCTTTCTAGCTCTCCTGTATTTGTAGTAGGTGTATTTTCTGGTGAAAACAAGTTGGGTGAAGGATTCGGAAGTTCATTAAAGATGGCAGAACATCGGGTAAGTGAAAAATAAATAAATATAAGAAATTTCTTCTTTCTTTCGTTGTTATGTGTATGTCAGAGAATGAAAGATATTAAGTGATAATTTGTATAGGCTTGTCAAGATGCGCTGGCGTCATACTATGGCAAGGAAGAAAAGGATTTTGTATTACCATCAGATGCTGATCATGTCGATAATTATAAACCCCCCGTTTTGGGATCAACCGAAGCTATTGTTTAATATATATAAAGTATAGAATTTATAATTTCTTTTTGTTTTTTTGTGCATCCTATTTTTTTCCCTCCTCCTTTCATCACCTTTTTTTTCTAAATAATATATACAACAAGCTCTTATCCATGTATTTCTTTGACTTCTTTTCTCATTGTTATCATTACGATTGTTGTTAGTTCGAGTTATGAACAAAAATCATATTGTTAATAAGAATTTTAAAGAGTTTAAATTGAGGAAGCTAAGAACCATAAATTCAGAACGAGATAGAAATAAATGAACAATATCAACAGGAACATAGGCAGTAGAGCATGACGGTTAACTCAGATCCAGATACTGAAGAGAGATATGTTACACAAAATATGGTAGACAAAATAAATATTTTTAGTTTAAAAGCATAATGCACCGAACAATCTAAGGGGAACGTTGGAGAAAATATGTTTTTGTTGCATGAATACAATACATATTCCGATCTACACCCATACACTTAATGCGTATTTGTAAGCTAAAGTACTTTCTCTAGGGTATGGGTAAGACAAGAAAAAAAAAACTGTAGTTGAGGAGATAGTGTTCAATTAGAGGATGATATTATGACTGTTCCTTACTGTATACTGCGCGATCATTATATGTTCATAACGAACACAAATTTCTATTACCAATATGACAAAGCCTTCAAGTACATATCTGAGCATCACATTATTACGTACTTTTTTATATTCTTCGGATCGTGGTACTTTTAAATATCAAATTTATAGGATGCAGTTAATGATATTTGAAGTTTTACCTTGCGTGCACCGGTAAAATCATTTGGGTCACTTTATATTACAAATAGTGCTGAATAACTTTAACTAACAGTTCAAGACCGTTAATAATATTTTTTAAGAGGTTGGAGAAGATGAAACGACCAGATGGATTAATTAGTAGGTTTGATTATAACATATTAAACACCATATAGACCAGCGTCTTGTCGTGAGTGAATACCTTTTACTTTTTCACGGCGTTTTTCTTGCTGTAATAGATATATTGCGAACAATCCAACATATGACTAAACTCTTTATTGTTCTTTCATACAATAAAAAGTGTAGTGTTAACAATTTATTCCGTAATTAAATGTATAATTCTAATATATAATTTTATTATTATTTATTTAAATGGTTCTATTTTGTGTTGTCTGCAAAATAAATACCCTCCTATTTATATTTAATAACAAAAAAATGTAATTGTTAAGTTAATATAATTTTCCATTTTCATTGTGTTATATCATTTTATCCCTCTCTTAAAAAAGTTATATTATTCAACATGTATACCTGTGCTATCCAATATGTCGATTTTGATGAAGATTTTGTCGCTGCTACCTCTAATTGACCAGGAATTGGTTGACCATATTGATGATTAGTACTGGAACTCAAATAAGCTTTACTCTCAGTATGTAATAATTGAATTGGTGCTTCTCGAGTCCAATATTTTCCAGATGAACATCCTACTTTCCAATCATCACCTATTGTATTTATATTTTAGTGATATTTCATGCATTACATATATGAGAGGCTTTTTTTTTTTGGAATATATTCTTACCAGTATCTTCACCATCAAAACAACTCACTTCTTGTTGTCGTGATAATGGTGATGAATGTAAATGGCTATGAAGATAATTCTTTGTGTTGGCATGACGTAAACGAATAGTTGATCCACATGGGACTGGTTCTCTATATAAATATATACATATTATTTCCATCCATAAGTACGACTTTCTGTATTACCTTTTCTCGTTATAAGTGTATGACACTATATATCAAAATATAAAGAAAATCATGCATACCCTCGTTTACATTGTTTTCCTAAACTTGCACGTACAAGCCAAAAACTATTACCATCGTCTGCTTCAGGAAAAGCTGTAATAGATTGTTGTCCTGATCCACTTCCTAATAATAATTAAAATTTTCCCTTTTTTTCTTAATATACACAATACAGTATAGTTTATTTTTTAAAGTAAAATAGAATGCTATGTTATGTCAATATAGTATATACAAGAGAGAAAATTGCACGTAAGGACTTACCATAAGAAACACCATGAGAATGAAGTTTAAAACCAGAAGGTTGATGTGTAAGTTTGATCGTGCTGCCACATGTTACTTTTTCAAAACCTGTTGTAAACATTTTTAGTGAATGAAGAAAATATTCAATGACTTGCTATCAATTTATTACCATCCTCAAGATCAACAGCACCAGAAGCTACAGCAACAAAGCAGACGAAGGCGGATGCTAGACAACTCAGTTTCATGATGAAGTTGCTGTATGATATTATAAAGCGGAGTGCGTGTGTATGATGAAAAGGGGAAAAAAAAAGATCAAAAAAAGAAGAAGCGCGTTATGCTTGAATTTTGGCCGACACGTGCAATCCATTTTTCAAAGTAGAAAAAAAAGTCTATTTTTTTTGTGTACTAATTTGTGTGTTTTTGTATATTGACAACTTGAAAAATCATACATGGATCCTATAGAGCCATACACATTCACAAACTACATATGAGAACGTGTGTTGGTCAAAGTTGAGCTTCCTCCTAGAATTTTTGTCCTTGAAATCCAAGACAAATACATGATTTTGGCATGGACTGAAAAGTCATTTCATCCTCTGGTGGTGTTTACTATCTTGCCCTACAAGTGTATCTATGCATCAATAATAAGTTTATGGTCTGTTTTATTCGAACTTTAGTAGTACGATGATAATGACTTAACTTATTGGAATTACAATGACAAAATTTAAAAACAATCATCATATTGTACATTTACATCAGATTATCGAGTAAAAATTATAACTACACGTTTAAAAATCATTTATACATAATGTACATAAAAGGCAGCAGGATAGTAAAACACAATCAATGCGAGCACCAAAGACAACTTTGTAGTTGTTGTCGTCACGAGTGTCCTACTATAATTGGATTATTTTTTTTTTTTTATTTGGTCTCCTTTTTTTTTCTCATAAAACTTTATCATACATCTTTGTTATATATGATATATTGTACGTAAACTTATATTAACTTTGGTATTATCTAAAATTCCTGTTCAATTATTCATTCAAAATTCAGTTGCATTTTTCTTACATTCCATAACTTTTTTTCTTTTTAGAAGAAAATCAAGATAATAATGTTGACTGATCGTACAAAATGGCAAAGTTACTTATGCTACTTACGAGCACCTACCTACTTATTCTGATCGTTTGATCTTTATGAGTGTTTGTAAAGCATTTTGATTTTCCTCAATGGTGTGGGTTTCGGGACAACACAATCTTAAAAAGTCAACACAGCAGATATGCGTCTTTTGACTTTTACAAAGAAAAAAAAATCTTTTTGATGTTTAAACATTTACTTGTTGGACATATAAACGTTTACTGTGATGGCCCTTCGTTTCCGGTGTTGAATGTTATCATTGTACGTTTTCTCAAACAATTCAAGCAAACTGAAAGAAATCGTATTTGATGAAAAAATACAGAAATTTCTGAAAAAAGAATGTTGGTGACGTAAAGGTCACTTTTGCAAATATACATGGACTACGTAACAAGGAAGAAGTTGTTCGGTCGCTAAACAATGCTCCTACTACAGACGTACCATCCTTCTCAAATATATTGAAACGTTCAGTGGATGGATTTGTACGAGACATCCCCTGGTTTGAAAGAGAACTTCTTTTTGCATTATAAAAGAAGAAAGCTAGAAGCAGTCGATCAAGGTAAAACTACTCAGTACGTAACCCTATTTTTTTGTAAACTTGTGAACAGTGTCTTATCATATCATTCTTTTGATGTACATACAGTTGAACTCCGTTTTTTTTTTTTTTTTTTGCACAGGTGGGACTTGGCTCGAAAGTAGTGCAAAAAGCGGGGAGGAGGTGCAAAAATAGAGGGTGCAAAAATCAAGGTTTTACTGTACTCGTTAGGAGAATGTCTACCCATTACGCACACACACAAAACTTCCCAAGGCATTGGACAACCTTGTGACCAAGGATTCGAGCTGTTATATCATTAGAGATGAATTCAATTCATCCGCCTCTTTTGCAAATAGAACATGAAGTACCGCTGTTTAATTAGATATCACAATTATATGACAAGTTAAAAGGTTGGTTGAGTTTATTATTCTCGGCGATAAGCATTGAATCTGAGTCACCCGTTTTAATTTTTTTCTTATCGAATAACAGATCTCTTGACGATTGTGCTCATAAAAACTTCATCAACGCGTATAACTCACATCCAAAAAACCAAAATTCTTCAACACAACGACTTTGGTACTCCGTACTACCAGTTACAGTTATAAGATGAGGAACTGTTGAAATACTAGTTGCGACAGGATACTATGGTGCCAAAGAGCATACAATCAAGACAGCTTTTTGCGGTAGCTCTATCCCGGTGGAAATGGGTGAATCATTACAGCGTTGGAAGTTAAATTTGCAAATTTAAGTTATTAGTCTACAAAAATGGGATACGTAGTTACAAATTTGAATTCAAGATTGCCAACCTTTGGATCAAGCACTTATTGACGTTTTTGGGACAACTATGTGGTAAGCGAAAAAAAAAATAACAAAATAACAAATATTATTACCTTCGTTTGGATCATATTCATTTTTATTATCTGGTAGCTTATATTTATTGGATACACAGCCTATTTTCAAATAGTGGCCCACTTTCATTTTTGATGCCCAAATTTAACTTTCAACGCTGTACCCAAAAATAATGGATTTGTTGTCACAACACCTGCCGGTGGCATGTCATTCATTCGAGCGGTTCGATTGTTGAGAGATTACTCGAAAAGACATACTTTCCGCACCTGGTCTTTCGAGTCCGCACAATTTGTTGATGGTGATTTTCGCGCTGCGCATCCTCTACCATATGACCAACATTTCACCCGCGAAAACGCAAAGTATTCAACATTGGGTGATCTAATCAGTTGTATTCCCATCTGTCTAACTTGTCACAAGGTATATACAAAACACCACCAACAGAAAGCTTTGGACTTGTTGCTTTAGAACGACAATATACAACAAGGGATACAGCAAGTTAAAAAGACAGGTTTGATGAATCAATTACCCGGTGATACCACATTTGAATTATGACCAGTCGAATAGAACTGTGGATAATATAGAACAACGAATCCATCAAAACATTTACAAAAAAATTCTCGAACATGTTGCGCTCAAAGGGCATACTCTGACCGATAACTACATTAAGGAATGTTCAGAGCTTTCTATAATAATTAAAACATGGGGATATGTTTATGAAGAATTTTTTGGTTATAATCAAAAATTATTTATCCAATGGGGCGACACAATTTCTCCAACTTCAGACCAGCCTCAGACCAACCTAGGTCCAGCCTCAGACCAACCTAGGTCCAACTTAGGTCCAACATGCAAACAATCAAGACTGAACTGTAAGCTTGATTTCCGAATCATATCTACCGAGGATGACAGCAGCTTCGATCCTATCGCTGGTGAAGCGGCAAAAACAACAGCAACAACGCCCAGTAAATATTACAACGACAAGTTGAAGTCTGTGTTAGCAACAAAATCTATTATTTCAAAATTACAAAAAAGGAAATTTTGAAGCTGCGCCTTCTTTGTTATGGCATATTTAACAGACCCATTTTAACCTGAAAGACTATTATACAGCCTTGAACACGCATACTACCAGGCGCGAAGCGCCTTTTGGGGGCCAAGGGGGAGTAACTCCTCTTTGCGACGCAAAGCGCTAAATGACCCGGAGCGAAGCGAAGGGGCTCATTTATCCGAGCGAATGTCATTCAAACAGCTTTATTAAATCATTGCCAATACTGACCACGAAGGAGATCAAGGAGATCAAAATACCAATAATTCAATTGATGGGAACCAGCTGTCACATATATACGTTACAAATGATTGATAAAAGTGTTTATGTATTAAATAATATTTATCAATTAACTTATCCCAAAACCATTAAACAAATTAAACAAGGAGGCATTGGAAAAATGATGAAAGGATTAGAAATACTTGAGGTATGTAATGGGAAAAGAAATGGTGTGAAAGGAAGTACCGTCATAGCTCGCTATAACGATATTCGATATAACGATAGGGTTTTGGGGTCCAAGACGGATTAAACAGGGAAATATCGCTAACTTTCTATAGTGATATCCGATAGGTTTCAGCAAAAATATCGTTATATCGAGCGAACAAAGAATATAGTTATATTTTCGAAAAGTATACAATACGTAGTAGTTGCTGGACATTTTTAATTTTATTTGTCAAGAGTTTAATGATCTGAACATTAAATTTATCTTAAACCGTTCCTTACGTATGACAATCCGGCTTTGCTTTTCGTTCACTGTGGGAATCCAATCCACCACCCGCTATCCGGCATGGCTTTATAAAGAATAAGCAGTTTTTGGGTCTTAGTAAGTACGGGCATTTTTTTCCTTATAGGCCATCAGCATTAATTATATGTGCTGAGCTGGTTCTAATTCAATTAGAACTAATACGAAAAGACATATTTAAGAAAAAGAAACTATGCAAAGAGAAAAAGCAATCGCCATATTATTATAGCTTATTTACAGTATGAACAATATAATATTCTAGAGCGTTCTTCTTTTTGCAAGACATATCGATACAAATAAGGCCAAGTACATATGGATAGGATTTTACCCGATCATTATAGCTCAGATCAAGAATTCGTTATAGCGATAATTCGATATAACGATGCTCTTTTGGTCTCACGGGGTATATCGTTATAGCGAGCGGTGACGGTATAAGATATTGACTGGTAATTTGAATTTTACTTATTTCCATAGGAAATGATTGATGAATTAAACGTAATAAAGCAAATTAATTCACGTGATGTCAATGATGATGGAATTGAAGAAACAATGAGAAAAACTAAGAAAAAGAATTACAAGAACCCCTTTCAAAATAAAGATTGGATTACTGAAGTAGAGTGGCCTATAAAAAATGATGACGACGAGGATGGTGATGATGATTCTACAAGTGATCAAGACGACCGTACAAGTGATGACCACGAAGATACAAGTGATAATAAGAATACAAGTGATGATGATGATTGTTACCGACTAAATAATATTAGTTAAAAGAACTTAAGTAGTAAACTTGAATTGTACAAGTCTCAGCGGTATAAAATGCTAGCTGAGCTTGGTTAAATAAAAAATAACTTCTTTTTCACTCTTTCCTCACTTTCGTTTTCTCTTTACTGTATCAATCTTGAACTAAAGGAAATACCATTATAGACTTGGTCTTAGTGTACAACAATGGTAGTACAAATGATACTGATGATAGTACAAGCTAAAAAGCTAATCAAGTCTACTATAATATATGATTACTATAATATATGACTCGAATAAATCTTGAAATACTTTATTGTCATTTATTATGCAAGGAAATAATGATTTACAACAACAACAACAACAACAACAACAACAACAACAACAACAACAACAACAACAACAACAACAACAACAACAACAACAACAACAACAACAACAACAATAACGAGAATGAACTATTCATATAATGGAAAAAGTAATTATGTATCATTAATACCAAGTTCAGTTTATGTAAGACATGCTATTCATAAGAAAACAGTGCTGGATAATCAATTATTATTGGATGAACATAAACAAGATTTGGACGAAATTATTTCTTAATTAAAACAGGAAAGTGATCAACAACATGAAATGGATATAACAGAACAAAAAGAACAAAGAATAAAACGTGAATTATTAATACAACAAGCAGAACAATTATTAATTGAAAAAGAAGAACTTGTAAATAATATGGATGAAATAAGGGATATTTTAAAAGAAGAAGAAGTTGAAATACGACAAAAGAGTCAAACAAGACAAAATGAATTAGAAGTAATGCCAGAAGAAGTATTAAATCTGAATGAAATATTAAATCATGAAATAGAAGATAAAGAAGATAGATTGATTATGCAAGATTTAAAATGTCGTGTTTGTTTTCAAGAAAATATTAAATTTGCTTTAGTACCTTGTTATCATTGTTGTAAGTTTTATCTTTACTATTTCTCTAACTTGTATATATACTAATAACTCATTCATTTTATTATACGTACAGCTTATTGTAGGACGTGCTGAAAAGTTAACAGAATGTGCTATATGTCGTGAAGCTAAATATGCTATTCAAAAAGTTTATCTTGGTCCTTTTTTTTTCTTATCTTTAACATAGCATTTATGTATATAATTCATTCATCATTTTTTTTTGTATTGTACGTACAGTACGTATATATATAAAGCCATGGAATTTTATTCATTCATTCTCTTTTTCATGATACGTATATTACTCATATTCAACTCTCTCTCTCTCTCTCTCTCTCTCTCTCTCTCTGACCTTTTTAATCATTTAATTATTCTTTTGTACTTAGTTTTTTAAATATAAAGCATTATATATTCTCTATAAATATCATACGTAATAATAAAAGAATAAAAACACACAGACACAGACAATCGTGAATATTGTAGATCTCTACTACCTCGCGATTAATAATAAAAGAACAAACACAAAAATTAAAATCATTTACCTTGAGCTCAAAAACAACTTACGTGAATACTAACAGAACATATATGGATTCAAAAACACCATTGTCAACTTCTTTTAAAAAATCCTGTATTGTTATTACGTATTGTTATTACGTATCAATCTATAAATCATGATAAAATAAACGTATATACATACAAACGATCTGTAATAGCGCATGACCAATTATTGTACGTATACTTACAATCGGGTTCGATCGGTCAGTTTGAGGAAGCGTAACTAAGATATAAGTAGAATAAAAGAGAGAGAGGCTCGAGAATATATGAATAAAAACGATTGTTGTCTCCTGGTTGTCAGGAAACCCTTTATTTATATACGTCGAAATATCAGGGGCTAATTACGTCTAACTGATATATATCTAATATCAATGATCAACATTTCTACATAGAATATCTATCCTAATATTTCTATATCCAACCATGCTCTCAACTATGCTATCCTCTATCCTTAGTATTCCGCGAATAAGTAGCATGTAGATCAACAAGCTCATGGTTGCGTATATCGTCGTAATGGTCTTATACCATTACACAATAAATCATAATTGCAAAAGTAAGTGTAAGATTACGTAGATCGATTAATTGTTTTCTTTCAATCAAATCCATAACCTTTCTTTCATGCATTATATTAGAGTCTTTTTCTTTTTTGTTAAAAATCCGCATATGGATGGAATTATGCATATACGTACAAAACGGGTGCTGTGTTTTTTAAGGTGAAATTTGTATTATAAAAATAATACAAATGTATTTTTTTATGTGATTTTTTTTATGGGTTTTTTTATAAGTTTTTTTGAGAAGTTTTTTTTATGTGATCTGGTATTTTGGCACTTTTTGCATAAAAAAGCACTTCGTCATTTTTTTTTATAAATAATTCACTATATGTTTTTGTATAAAAATTCACTAATCATTTTTTTGTATAGATTAATCACTATATCTTATCCATAAAAAAAATCACTTAATCACTATATGCATTTGCATAAAAAACCACTTAATCATTTTTTCTGTATAGATTTTCGCTATGCGTTTTGCATAGAAGATATCACAAATACCATTACTTATAAACCCATTCATAACTACTCAACAATAACTTAGTCTTTTTTTTTATGTTTCGATTTATATGATGTGATAGATATATACTATACATCATATGTACCTCTTCATATCTGGAATAAACGAGAAAAAAACATGTATAAAAAAACACTAATACTGACTGTTTATACTTCTCAAATCAATCGGCGACTGAACAGCATGAATCTTTAATTTCACCTGAAAAAAATCGCACCCGTAAAAAATACCATAGCCCTCTTATGGTATTTAGTACAAGATGTACAGCAGCAAAAGCAGAACGGAAACGGCGGAAGCTTTATTATACTGTGGAGAGGCAAGCAAAAAAAAAATCAAGCGCCACATCAACTTTTTTTTTTGTAAGCATGACTCATTCATCTGAACGTCAAGCAGAAGAAATTGAGAGTGAAGTTGAAAATGATTATGAAGTAGAAAAGTTAGTGGCCCATCGACGAATGAATAAACGTGATAGGGTATGTATTTGAAAGGATTATATAAATATATGTAAAAGATCTTTGGTTTACCTATAATCAAAGTAACTTTGAACTTAATAAAATAAATTTTATTGATGTATCATATATTAGCCCAAATATGAGTATTTGGTAAAATGGAAAGATTACCCCCGCTTTTTGCACACTTTTTGGCCAAAATCCCAGTTTTTACTTAATAAAATTGCACAATCCTCGCTTTTTGCACTTTTGCACACCTTCAGAAGGACCTGTGCAAAATCCCAGTTGTATGTTTACTTATACTGAGATGAAATAGGACTAGTAATATTAGACCATTTTTATAGTCAGCAACTTTGGACATCCATCGATACACTAATAATATTATTACTTTTACTACTATATATAACTATATCTAGTAATCCTCACCAGATCTGCATTAGTTAAGATCGCTATCTCTTTATCAAATTAATAATATCTATATAACCAATAACAACTGTATGAGTTAATTACAAAAGTTGATAACAACAATAATATCTAATCATTATTGCTTCAAGAACCCATGTATAATAATAAAGATTAAATACCAACGAAAAAAACCACTTAAACGCTAAGTTTAAAATTTATATCGGGCTTTTTTTTTATATTTACATATCTTTGGCTCTTTCATTTTTTTTTTTTTTTTTTACTTTTCACTTTCTTTATTGATATGTTTCAATCATCATATAAATCATAGTAATTTGTTTTGACTTCAAACTTCATGACAGTTACTTTTCTATCGGAATTACTTAACTCAAATCGTTGGCCCGTCGTTTGTTACTCAACTGTCCTAATTTTTTCCACTTCTTACTTTCTTGTTTTCAAAACCCAAAGATATGCGAAAGTCAATGTGAATCAAAAAGACTCGTTCACAACGACCATTATTTCTTTGCTTTTTATCTCATGAATCGATGTAAGTTACGCATTTTATAGGCCACTCATGTTTCTTCTCTTTGTTTTTTTTTATTCATAATTTATGTTCAAGGTTATGTTTTAATTTAGCCATTCTAAGGCCGTCTTATTATTCCATTCAAACACACCAACCAGATACTTGTGGTTCATCGTCCTAAAGTACATGTGAGGCAGAAGGGCTAGTCTTTTGTGATATGTTTTGCGCATTGAAGGTGTTTGTACAACTGTGGAATTGAGATGGCTGTAGTTAGGCAATGGTTGTTGAACTGGTAGCTTGGAAGGATGATGAACTTTCGAGTGAACATTTACTAGCTGGGTGTCCACTGCGTTTGGGCAGTGGGCCAGTTCAACAAGACCATTATTTCAAAATATTTTATCTTGTGAATTGATGTAAGTATTCCTAAAACGTATTATTATTATTATGTATTCAATACACTACTCATGTTTCTTCTCTTTGTTTTTTTTTTATTCATAATTTATATTCAAGGTTATGTTTTAATTCGCCATTCTAAGGCCATCTTATTATTCCATTCAAACACACCAACCAGATACTTGTGGTTCATCATCCTAAAGTATATGTGAGGCAGAAGGGCTAGTCTTTTGTGATATGTTTTGCGCATTGAAGGTGTTTGTACAACTGTGGGATTGAGATGGCCGTAGTTAGGCAATGGTTGTTGAACTGGTAGCTTGGAAGGATGATGAACTTTTGAGTGAACATTTACTAGCTGGATGTCCACTGCGTTTGGGCAGTGGGCCAGTTCAACAAGACCATTATTTCAAAATATTTTATCTTGTGAATTGATGCAAGTATTCTTAAAACGTATTATTATTATTATGTATTCAATACACTACTCATGTTTCTTCTCTTTGTTTTTTTTTTATTCATAATTTATATTCAAGGTTATGTTTTAATTCGCCATTCTAAGGCCATCTTATTATTCCATTCAAACACACCAACCAGATACTTGTGGTTCATCGTCCTAAAGTACATGTGAGGCAGAAGGGCTAGTCTTTTGTGATATGTTTTGCGCATTGAAGGTGTTTGTACAACTGTGGAATTGAGATGGCTGTAGTTAGGCAATGGTTGTTGAACTGGTAGCTTGGAAGGATGATGAACTTTCGAGTGAACGTTTACTAGCTGGATGTCCACTGCGTTTGGGCAGTGGGCCAGTTCAACAAGATCATTATTTCGGTATATTTTATCTTGTGAATTGATGTAAGTATTCTTAAAACGTATTATTATTATGTATTCAATACATTACTCATGTTTCTTCTCTTTGTTTTTTTTTATTCATAATTTATATTCAAGGTTATGTTTTAATTCGCCATTCTAAGGCCATCTTATTATTCCATTCAAACACACCAACCAGATACTTGTGGTTCATCATCCTAAAGTATATGTGAGGCAGAAGGGCTAGTCTTTTGTGATATGTTTTGCGCATTGAAGGTGTTTGTACAACTGTGGGATTGAGATGGCCGTAGTTAGGCAATGGTTGTTGAACTGGTAGCTTGGAAGGATGATGAACTTTCGAGTGAACATTTACTAGCTGGGTGTCCACTGCGTTTGGGCAGTGGGCCAGTTCAACAAGACCATTATTTCAAAATATTTTATCTTGTGAATTGATGTAAGTATTCTTAAAACGTATTATTATTATTATGTATTCAATACACTACTCATGTTTCTTCTCTTTGTTTTTTTTTTATTCATAATTTATATTCAAGGTTATGTTTTAATTCGCCATTCTAAGGCCATCTTATTATTCCATTCAAACACACCAACCAGATACTTGTGGTTCATCGTCCTAAAGTACATGTGAGGCAGAAGGGCTAGTCTTTTGTGATATGTTTTGCGCATTGAAGGTGTTTGTACAACTGTGGAATTGAGATGGCTGTAGTTAGGCAATGGTTGTTGAACTGGTAGCTTGGAAGGATGATGAACTTTTGAGTGAACATTTACTAGCTGGATGTCCACTGCGTTTGGGCAGTGGGCCAGTTCAAAATAATGATTGTCAAACCTGGATGGTTTTTTTTGTGTTACATGATTGAGGTTTAAACTGGTAATAGTGATCCAGTGGATAATTAATTTGTTGCTAATGCTTAGCAATGTTGACCCAACTGTTTATAACTCCGTCCTTGGCTCTACTTCTGGTTAATTGTATTTAACCTGTAAATTAAATAAACTTTTTAACTTGGTGGATGTAAACATCATGTAAAGAATCTGTCAAGCAATTAGGGTAGTTGTGACAGGCTAGTATATTTATACAAAAATGTGCTTATCTTATATCGAGACGTATGAAACTCGTACTTTTTCCCTGTCTGTTTCTTCCCGAGAAAGAAAATATACTACTTTCTATAAAGCACGATTAGAACATACTTTATTGGCGTTTCTCTTGAATTATAGAAATCCCATATCGAGAGTCCTAATTTTTGCTGTAAAAAAATAGATGTGTATTCTATAAGTAGTCGCCTTATCCTGTAATTATTCCTTACATTTCTATGCACCATCCACAATGGTGACCCTATTGTATGTACAAAAAAAAAACCGAAAAACTCATTGTAATGTTGGTGTCGCTCGCCATACTACATTACGAGAATATTTTATATGTATGGAATAACTATGTATGGCGGATGCTTTTCTTTCTAAATATACATACGTATTCTACTTGGATCTCTCAGCAAATACGTACTGTACACTGGTATAAATATGATACTTGGAAGGTATTTCAAGTACTCTGCGTACGTATATACGCACTGAAGCTTGAGTACAGTATTATAAATATACATAAGTTATGCTATGATCAAGTTGTTATCATATCACCATGGTCCTTATCATATATATTGTGGCGGTGCAAAAACTTGGTTATGTTTGAACTAGGAGAGTTACGAAAAGAATTTTTTTTGATCAAGTGTGGAAATGGCATCTTGACTAAATACGTAAGAGTAAAAAAAATGAAGTGGAAGATACTTGGTATACATTCGGAAGACTAGTTTATGATCTCTGTAGCATTTTTTTTTATTTTATCCAGGACATATACTCTTTTTAAAGCAATTATTGTAAGACAAATACAGTATTTGTCATTAGATGCTTCAGCAGGTGGTACTTAGATTTATAATATAACAAATATATATAACAATTATTATTTTTTATTTAATATTAAGAATACATTTCAGAAATTTCTTTTTAACTTATTATAAAAACTATTAATAAAATAGGAAAATTAAAAATAATTGATTTTTTCTATTAAATACAGTATTGGGACATTTTTTTTCCCCAATATACAATTCCGGTGATACAACAAATTAGCACCATGCTACCGGACCAGTAAGTAATGGATTTTTCACCAACATAAATGTACACGGGTTCTGACAGGTGCTCTTTTGCGTAATTTTTAAAACCATACCAAGAGCAGTCATCTGTATCAGATTAGTTTGTGAAAATACCACACTAGGTTGCAATATTTTGATATTTACGTAAAGTGTCGGGAAAGGATCTATATATAATGAGCAATCATTGACTTTATAGTGTATATAAAGTGTTATGATATCCGCTCATTATACAAGACTGTTACCACGCAACAGCCATGGATGGCTTCTGAAGTGGTTTCATTTTCTTGCCCCTATCTACGTAATACATATTCAACTGTATGTATGCATTATTCCACTAGTGGGAACATGATGATAATGTTTATTTTACTCCCCGGGGAGAACGTGTTTACAACGTCTATAAAACTGGCTTATTCTATATACAAGTGCCTTGTAACACAATATACAGACAGTCAGTTGCTGGTATTAAGGTTGAAAAGGAGCACGTACGTACATTTAATTTGAATACATTAAGATATTATTATTTAAATTATAGTTAATCAAGGCTATCATAGCTATTATCAATATCAGCACAATTTTAATGCATGGATGACAAAAGCCATTTTATTAGAGAAGTCCTTCACAAAATAGACTCACAAAGCGCAAAGAAATTCTTCTTCTGATGGATATGTAACGCTCCTTCTCATAAAAATTTAAACATTTTTTAACAACATTGAGATATGCTTGCTTCCTCTCAATACAACATCTCACTTTCAATATTTAGATACATAAATCATTACTTTATTCAAGAAGTATTACAAATATGTATAGAAAGTTAACCATGCTTATTATGATAAATTTTCATGTTTACTTATTTAAATTACGAAAAATGATGAAAAAGAAACTATTTCTTCATCTAGCAGTAATTTGCTACAACAACAACCAGGCTAAAGACTTGTAGAAAGGCACGTTCAAACAAGCTCTTAACTAGTCAGTAATATCATAGAATGACGTAAAGAAAGAGACTGCTGCTAATCCCTAATCGTTTCCGTCATCCTACTGAACAAGTTGACAGAAATTGTAGAGTGTGACCAATTTATTTTTCTTGTTGATAAAGTGATAAAGCAGATAAGGCCTGAAATTGTCAGAAATGAACCTTTCAATATATATAAGAACAAGAAACGCGACATCTTAAATTTTAAAACACGCATGATTTGTAGGAAACAGCAAATTGAAGAAACTTTATGGTTGTACCCCTTTCCTCTTTGTCTCATGTTGTATCTTTGCCGAGAAGCTGATTATCAAGCTTATAATTCATTCACTGCTAGTATATTTTTATAAGAAATATTTTCATAGTAGCTGGACCATTCAAAATTCAAATAGAGCTTATCATATTAACATACTATATATGAATTTCATTCATATTGGTTTTTTCCAATCGATTTGCGCACACAATTTTTTTTTTTGCGCCCCGAGATTTTTTTTTTGCGTGTACCTTATTTTTTTTTTGCGTTCATTTTTTTAATTTTTTGCGTATAATTTTTTTTTTTTTGCGCATTGAATTTCCAAGTTTGCGTATATAAGCGCTAGAATTGTTGAGTCTGCAAAGCAGGTTAATGTGGAGGACTGTCAGAACTGGATCAGGCACTCTGTTTCATTTTTTGATAGGTATTTGGCTCTTGAGCCAATGCTTTAGTAAAGTGTACTATGAATAAACTGTTTTTTTATATACGCAAACTTGGAAATTCAATGCGCAAAAAAAAAAAAAAATGTACGCAAAAAAAAAATAAGGACACACAAAAAAAAAATCTCGGGGCGCAAAAAAAAAAATTGTGTGCGCAAATCGATTGGAAAAAACCAATAAATGGTAGCATTTTATTGCGGTACAAAAAATACGTACGATCGACATTATACGATTTTGCGGGACCATTATTTTAATAGGTATGGATATCCGTTTACGATTAGGAGGAAAACGTATTGATCGAGTCGTTCGAGCTTTAATCAATAGCACCACGTTAAAAACAATTATTATCGATACACTCGAGATTCGCACCATTCCCCATGTATCATTTTAAAAACGTAATTCAAGCCTTATTGGATTGAAAGTTCGCGAGCTTCTTGAAACAAATAAAGCAAATAAATGGTTTGAAAAATTAATCAGAACAAACTTTATCGGGATCCAACATGTTGATATACGACAACTAGTATGTTTTAATTAATTGATCCAGACGAAGGAAGAAAAAATATTATTATTATTTGGATGTATTTTGGGCGTAGCAGAAATTAAATGCGTTATTCTTTTAATACGTATTTTGCATTATTTTTTCTTTTCGGATCCAAAAAACAGAAAAAAAGTATACACCAATATTCCAAAGGAAAGTTTAATATTTACTTTAATACCCGAAGACGAAGAGTCAGGACTACCGATTATACAGCTTTAAGGAAATAAAGGACCACGGATTTGACAATAATATACTTACCTCATCGTCTTTACTCTTAAAAATATCTATACTGTTATTATCAATTATACATTGCCATTGTTACCACTTGAAGAACAATAATAGTGTCTGTCTAGTTTATCTAATATCGTATGTACTACACTCAAAAGCAAGCTTGGTGTGATACTATGGAATGTCGCCCATCCGGTTCATTAAAACCTTCAATTTGTTTTTTTGGCAATATGAATAATTTCACTAATATCACTCCTATAACTACCACGTCAACAACAATTAGTAACAGGACCATTACTTTCGATTCTATTTTCTTTATCATTCACAACCCTTGACAAAAATAGCTTTAATGACTGCAAGATTGGTAAAGAAGAGAGGGGCAGGTAATGACAAAATTCAAGTACAAAAGAACTTTATTGAAACAATATTGTTTCAAATATAAATTTTCTTGCATGAAAAAAAAAACAATGACCAATTGGTAAATTTTAGTACATAAAGGATATATCACAGCTTTCCAAGTACTTTTTGAGTTTTATTTTAGTATGTACAAAAAAAAAGTGTTGGGGAGAATTATAGTAAAAGAGGGAGAGAAGAGGAGAAGTTCAGGGTTAATTGTTATATATGATATATGTATGTCACGGATGGTAGGATAATACAAAGATAAATTGATTGAGCATTACTCAGCACCTTGGACACTGTAGATTCATAGAATTATATATTTAAAAAACAAGTCATCATTACATCACGTATTGTAAGCTTCTTTGTTTTATTTCTCTCCCTTTCTCTATATTATTACGTATTATTATTTCCATTTTTTCATGTCTTCTTACCTTTAGGGTGTATTTCACTTATAACCGCCAGGATTTTACCTGAAATTTAGAGAGCTTCAGAAATATGCAAACTAAATATTTTGACTTTTTAATCGATAACATATATTTTTATGCATATTTAAAACATTTATTATGGATTAGCTTCCCAAATAAAAAAAGTTGTGACGAAGTTGAAGGTTGTCAAAGTTGATCGGTGAAGCTCAATTTTAGCAGAGAGAGGAGAAAATTGAATGTATCACCGCAATGTTACACAAACTCTTCTAAGCAGAAACATATAAATCTACTGCACTGTGTAGGTTAGACTATCCATCTAATAAAGGTGAAATGATTAAATGGGACATATATATCCAATATACTGGAAATGTAAAGAAAAGAAAAAGGGGCATTATAATTGTAACAGCAGATAAGCATTATACTGCTATTTTAAAAGTGTATATAAACTAATTTTGAAGAAATCTAGTCTCTGGTTTAATCATCATCATGCTCTGGTCCTAGAAAGAAATGGAAAATGAACTGATATGCAGATACAAAGATAATAATAATTGTTGTGTAAAATATCTACTACATAACCTTATAGCCTGATCTCTGCAAATAGAAATCAGCTCTTTATGAAACTACAACAGATGAAGATACAAGTCATATCTTTGAATTCTGTCAAAAATACTACTACAAATGCAACTGGATTAAAAGATACTGGAGCAGCAAAATAAACAGTACAAGTTAACAATAGTTATTTATTTCAAGCTTTCAGACAATACTTGGCTGGTTTTTTTCTTAGACTTTCCGCTATCAATTAAGTCCAGCTGTAGTTCAATCCTTTTTTTATAGTGCGTAATTTTTTGAATTGCATATATACAAAGTATTTCAATCAATGAAGCAGTCAACTTGGTTAAAAAAATCTTTTCTAGGAAATATACTTCATATCGCTATATTAGCATCACTGATCATAGATTTTTTCCCTACTTTCGTTACATGATAAACATAATATTTACTATATATAGTAGCGGTGTTCTAAATAACAAAATTGAAACAATTTCTCGATTTTGGCGGTTATAAGTGAAATACACCCTAAAAGTTTTCAATATTTAACACCACGGCTAAAATGAGTAATAAAAATGAATGGATTTCCATGGATCTGCATGATCATTAATGCCATGAATCTCTATGAAACGTGTCACTTCATGGAGATTCATAGATCTATGCAGAATCATAGATATTCAGTCATATCCATTACCTATTTATATACAGATTCATGCAGATTCGTGGATTTTCAGCACCTAGTTTTCGAATAATATATATTTTACTTTATGAACATATACATTATACTGTAGCTATAACATGGTTGAAACCAGTTCTATTATACTATGATAGGCACTTTGAATAATAAAATTTTATTTTTGTGGGTCATTAACTATATGAGATAATGAGAAAAGTAGTAAAAGAAGTGCGTGGGAATACTACTTCTCGTCAAACGATTATGGTTTCACGAAGTATAAGTATGCGATTTCATAGATTATCACTCATATTTACAAAGCATGCATTTTCATTCATAATCATAGATATCTTTTCATAGATATTTGTTCAATTTTATGCAGATTCATATATCACTCAGAGTCATACATTGTCACTCAGATTCATTAAGTTTTGTAATAGAGATTCATGGATTTATTTCCATGAAAATGAATGATTGTCTTTTTTCATGCATATTCATAGAGAAACATGATATTTCATAACCCATAATTCATATTCATAGAGAATTAAGCAATTCCATGCATTTTTTAGCCGTGGTGTAATTTGAAGTTACTACCCAACTTTATTCAACATACTTTAAAGTTCCTTAGACTACATAATCAACATTAATAAACAAGTTTCTTATTATTTTTATACCTTAATTTACGTACTAACAATACATACATTTTTGCTCATCCATTTGTGTTTCTAAACAAAATAGAGTACTTTGATATTAATAAAATAAATATTACTTTTCCAAAATATATCTTCTACAAGAAAAAAACTTTCTTCTCTCACTAATTACAAATATACCTGAACGGCTATCCAGCCCCCAACTTTTCTTCTTTTTCACCACTCAACACAGCAACACGAACACCACCAAATCGTTTTACCAATCTGGTAGCATCTGAAGAAGGTGCCAACTGGTCAAGATGCCACAAGAATTCGTTCGCCTAAACATCAAAAATCAGAATGAATCAAAATGCATATACAGTAGTCAATTATTATGGTAAATATACATACCTTCTCATTTCTCCATTGTGGTTGCCAAACGACAACACGCTTCCCAGCCTCTCCCTCATACTCATCATCTGTCTCTTCCTCAGACATATACCCTACTTGGAGCAGCGCTTCTGCTCCAGGGTAGCGCTCTTGCATTCGAGCCTGATGAAGGTGAAAAGCCTTCAATCTATGATCTCTTTTCTATAATATTTGTTAGATCATTGTCTCTTTTTTAATAACGTAATATTTATTTTCCTTACCGCATGACGACGAGTATTACGTCGATTGGACGTCTTCCGTTTCTCTGCACGCTCAGCCGATTGACGAGATTTCGTGCGTTGATTGTCAAAAAAAGAGTAGATCTTTTTTGACAATCGATCGCCTTGAATGGCATATTGTCCAAGGCCTTTAATATATGCCATCATTGCCGCTTTGGTTGCCCGATTGTGGACAGATCGGTATGCTTCATTCCACCGAAAACCTTCACCAGCCAAGGCTGTGTTGTGGTTACGAATGGCACCCTATTACTTATTGAGGTTACTAATCGACTCTATTTTTTGTTGTAATTTTTTGCAACTAGTGACCAATGAAAATTATTATATATGGATTAGATAGAACAGATAAATTATTTACCAAAGCCTCTTTTACTGTTAAACGCTTTTTTGGATCAGTGTTCAATAATTCAGTAATAAGATTCTTGCCTATATTATAAATAATATTATATGTTATTCAACTTTATATATACATTAATACAAAAAATAAAACATCTTGTATAACTTCATCCGAAATGCTTGACCAACATTCATCATTGAACGAAGAAATATCACTCTTGATAATTTGATTTTCTAATTCTTTTTCTTCAACAATAAAAACCAAATAAAAATTCAACTCTACCATCAAAGGGGGAGGACTTCCCGAGAGACAATTATATAAGATCACTCCTAAGCTCCAAAGGTCACATTTTTCATAATATGTCCTTTTTTATCTGTAGCTAAAATTACTTCAGGTGCCACCATACAGATTGAATAAAATTCAAGAGTATAATATAAATAAATTATATAGGTCATACCTACTATGTAGAGCATATTAAATCCAGATTCAACTTCATTCTCACTTACTATATAATAGAGTTCCACAGCAACCTGTAAGAGAGTATCCACTTAATGGTTTTGGTTGCTAAACCAAAATCAATATTCTTAAGAATCAATACTATCAAAGTAGAAAAAAAAAGAATATATACAATGAGTCAAGTTAGTACTATAAAAAAAGTATAAGAAATGAGAATAATTTACCATCGTCTATCTTAAGGTCACAATGGACAATTTGTTGTGTATTATGTAAGAACTGGTATATATATAAATGTTAAGTATGAACAATATTTCTTCCCTTTGAACAGAATGTTCTCTTTGACTTGATAAGGTTGTATATACTTACATCAACAGCTGTAAAAAGATGAAACGTGTTTCTATATCGGTTAATCTTTCTCAACTCATAATAAAATCAAATAATTCACCATCTTTAATACTATATAAAAATCCATTTTCTGAATTAGCTTCCATTGCATATAATATCACCATAGTAACACAAACAGTATATATTACTGCTACTACTTACAGTTCAAATACCAAAATGTAATGGCCTTTTTGGTTGAAAACTTTTTCGATTTGAATCGAACAAGGCTATAGTATAACATAAAGGCATATTTTTTATTCGTCAACTTATAATCCTATAAAACAAACACTTCTTCCGGAGCGCTCTTTTTACTTACATGAAAATTCAAAGACATTATGGTACAAATTTCTTGAATAATTGTCGCGGGTAATGAAGATCGTTTGGTGACATTGGCTTTATCGATACGTTTTACAGCATATTTTCGAAATGTTTTTTTTAAATAACCATATGAACTTCACCAAAACCATCTCCTAATATTTTATCAACACGGTGCTGATTCTCAAAATCCTACATAACATAAATATTAAAATATTTAAGCATAAGTAAAGTTGGACTCTAACCCATGCCATATAATAATATATACTATTATACTTACAAGAACATTGTATTTGGTGGAAATAATAATACGGTATGCTATTATAAATAGAGAGTTTCGGGAGTTCGTATTTTCATGAAAATACGAAATCAACCCAAATATGGATGAAATGTAAAATGATTTTGCTGAGAAATTTTCCACCTAGTCTACCTGTATTCCCTGGTTCTCAAACGGTGCTATGAAAACTATATTTCACATACTTTTTATTGGAACAGTGAAAGTTTTTGGCGTTATTCATACACCGTTGTTGGAATCGAAAATACGAAGTAGTTCCTGATCTGTTTTTCCTTTTACAGCTTCGTATTTTCACCAAAATACGATCTCCAGAAACTCTCTAATATATACAATACGTATACATAATTAATTCAATTTCAACAGCTAGAGAGAGAGAGAGAGAGAAGAATTATCAGGTATTTTTTTTACGTACATTCACAATTGCCAAAGCGTATTATGTCAGAAGAAAGTAGGTGGACACGTTAAACTTGAGAAAAAAAAGGAGACCACAATAAGAAATATATAATTTTGATATCATAATAGTAAATGAAATAAGTATTTTTTTTTTTTTACTTCATGGCCTAAAGATATACTGTAATTTGTGGACTGTCGTCGTCTTCTTCATTAATTTCCTAATCGATAGTTTTATCTTATTAATACTGTAGGTATGTCATAACATCAAAAGAGTAAAATCGATATATAATATATAAATAAGATTTAGAAGTTACCATATAAACCAGACATTGATATTCGTCAATTTCTTTATTTAAGCAACTAAAATAAATATATTTCACTTAAGATTAATAAATAAAGTATATCATAAAGCTCGTCAAAAATCACTCTGATTATCAGAAAAAAAAATGAGTACGTGAAAGCTGTTTTTGGTAAGATGTTTTGAGGTAAATGTCAACATTATTATCTTGATTTTGATTTTATTTTATTTTCTAAAAAGAAAAAAAGTTATGGAATGTAAGAAAAATGTAACTGAATTTTGAATCAATAACAGAACAGGAATTTTAGATAATACCAAAGTTAATATAAGTTCACGTACAATATATCATATATAACAAAGATGTGTGATAAAGTCTTATGAGAAAAAAAAGGAGACCAAATAAAATAAAAAAGATACATAGAGAATCCAATTATAGCAGGACACTCGTTATGACAGAAACTACAAAGTTGTCTTTGGTGCTCGCATTGCTATCCAGTGCTGCCTTTTATGTTTAAATTTATCAAATTATAGATGACTTTAAACATGTTCTAATACTTGATAATATGTTATAAGGACTTCATAATAATAAGATTATATATGTATTAAAGTTGATACGTACAATCTTATATATTTATTTGGATACTATGATAATAATGAATATATTTTACTAGGAATCTCTTCAATATTTAAAAAATAATGATTCTTTGAATGACTTCTACCATAGCTACTGTCCTCTGCCCATCAATCTTACTTATCATCGTTTCTTAACATTCAGCTATTACAGTTGTTGATGCTTGTTGACGTGGAGGCATTGTTACAAAGTCTTTTGCTGTTTCTTAAAACTATAAATGAAAAAAAAAATAAAAATAAAAAAATAACACTATCGTTTTGCTTTGCTTGGTGTAAGGCGGGATTAAACGTACTATTAGTTGTAAGCATGTGATTAAAAAAAGTTATCTATCTGTATGGTTGAATGTTCGTTTGAGAAATGAGAACGATATTCCTGTAAAAGGACAGCAACCAAAAATCGTGCCATCCTGCAGTCGTGCCTTGTATACTTTATTGAATTTTCTGGTAGAGAGCAAAAAGGAAAGAAACGTCTAAATTTCTTCGTTATTCATAATACTTCTTTGAGAAAAATGAATTTTGTTGTCAATGATATTTGCAATAATGCCTGCACCAATCAAAGATATAATTCCAGTGGTGATATCACCAAATAGTGTGAATAGTGATGCTGAGGATGGTGTGGACTACACTCTTTCGCATAAATATATTGTACATTTCTCTTCTTGTACAATTAAATTTGTTTCAGTCAGGTGATCTACTGTATGATAGCAGCAGTGTTGTCGCATTGAATTTTATGAACCACTTAACAGATGTTCTATTTATACCACTCTGCTTTCAATAGACCAAAAAAAAAATTGTATATTTGTGTGTAAATATTGAATAAATATTGCTACATACGACCTTACATCAGATATAATTGACAACTGTTTCGTGCTGAGTGTTGATCAACTGCACTTGATTCAGGTGTCTGAATGTTAATTATATCATCATTGACATAGTTTTTATAATCAATGTCATCCCAGCTGTTATCTAGTTCCTCATCATCCATATATTCGTTATCTGATATTTTACTATCAAGGAATGTTATTGTCTTCTATATTTTTCTATGTGTAATCTTCGCGGTTGTTGATGTTGTGTTGTTGTATAGCATTGTTGTTGTTGACCGATTCGGGTAGCACCTAATATGCTTCTATTTTAGCTGCAGTAGTATATCCTCATAGATATTAAATAGGTATGAAGTGAACACGACATAAAGAAAAAAAGAGCTTTTTGAATATGTGTAAAATTTCATGATGCTGTGTTCCTTTTATTCCAAGATGGATATCATTTCCTAATGAGCTAAAATTAACTATAATATACTTGTGCCAACCAGCCTAGACATTTCATCTTCCTATTGTGCAATAGTCTATCGAAATATTTTGCTATTTTACATTGTATATGCAAGCACAATAAATTGGACAGAAAAAGTTGATTCTGTGGTTTTCTTTAATTAATTTGTCCAATATTGTAAAAGATGGATGCAATAACTTGGAACTAATTCTTCTTTGGCAATATTTAGCGGGCCGGTCTCTTTCAAATTTTCGAGCTGTGATAACGATGTGGAGCAATGTACTTTTATTAATGAAGTTGATCATATTTTTATTAACTAAGTATATCTTTTATCCTTTGTATGTAAATACGGATAATATTTCAATTACTTTCGTGAGATTTTTAATGCATTAGACTTTGAAATAATATATTTGGAAACCTTCACAATGTAATCATATACACATGATATTCACAATTGAAAATAATACAACACGAAATTTTTGTTTTTGCATAAAAAAAATTGTAGCTTTAACAAAGATTAATCAATAGTATCTTGATTATATCCAACAACAACAAAAACAAGTTTTAAATTATGAAAATGTTTACAATGCATTTTTATTTCTTCTTTTTTGAAAAAATCTATACATGAGATAAAGAAGAATATAAGAGGAAGAAAAAAAGTATGGGAAATCGTTAAATATAAGGGATGATTGGTTGTTTTCGTTATTGTAGTGTTGTGAAAAAAAAGGATGGAAGATACAAGGACTTTTTCATAAAAGATATTTAAGCCTTCAAGTTCTATAAAAGGAAAAAAGAAGAAGAAGAAATTAACGTTTAGCCCTTTGACGGGAAAAAAGAACAAAGAAGAAAAAGAAAAAAAAACATGCGGAGTTGCTTTTTATATTTATTTACCTGGATGACAGCGTTGGTGTATTGAGTGTTGGTGGCACGACCGCCCAAATCAGCAGTAAGGGTCTTGCCTTCAGCGATAGTCTTGAAGACAGCTTGTTCAATGTTGCTAGCTTGTTCGTTCAAGCGCATGTGTCTCAACATCATGATACCAGACAAAAGTAAGGCAGTGGGGTTGGCCTTATCTTGACCCTATATAACAAAAAGGAAAAAAAAATCCCGCCCAAAAAAAAAAAATTAAAAATCCCGCAATATTATGTCAGGGTTACCCTGAAAAAATATAATTTCAAATTGATAAAACAATTGAAATAGAAGCAAAAAGAATAAGCACTTACAGCAATATCAGGGGCAGTACCGTGAACAGCTTCGAAAATGGAAGCATCACGACCAATGTTACCGGAAGGAGTCAAACCAAGACCACCGATTAAACCGGCACACATATCAGACAAGATATCACCATACAAGTTAGGCATGACCATGACGGTATCAGCATAGATGGCAGGGTCAGAGACAATCTATTTGGATATAATTACACAAATAAAAATTGATGAGACTTAAAATTTCCTCCTTTTTTTTTGTCTCCTCCCAGTGAAAACGCGTCGATTTCTCCCACCATATAACTTCACTTCCTTTTTTTGCAATCTTTTATATATCACTTACGTGGAGACAGGCACGATCCAAAAGGACTTCGTTAAACTTGATGTTAGGGAATTCCTTGGAAACTTGTCGGCAGACATCCAAGAAAAGACCATCGGATAATTTCCTAGCCGATTAAAACGATAATCCTCGGTTAAAACCTATTCTTTTTCTTCTACTCTCCGCATAAAAAAAACTTTTTTTTTGCCTCTGCATTTTAGGTATTTGAAAAAAAAATACTTACATGATGTTAGCCTTGTGGACAGCAGTGACTTGATCACGACCAACAGATTCAGCATAAGAGAAAGCATAACGAGCAACACGTTCGGAAGCATCCTTGGTAATCAACTTAATAGATTGAACGACACCGTTGACAACCTAAAGAAATATTACATTAAGACGCGATGCAATAATTGATAAAGGAGAAAGTAATAATAAATAGAGTTAATTCATTCATCCGATAAACCTTTTTTTTACATCACCAAAAAAAAAAAAAATTAATTTTTTTTGTGTACCTCGTGTTCAATACCAGAGTATTCACCCTCAGTGTTTTCACGAATAAGAACAGTGTTGACATCTTCATAAGGAGTCTTGAAACCAGCAACGGAACGGCAAGGACGAACGTTGGCATAGAGGTTGAAGGTACGACGGAGGGTCAAGTTGAGGGAAACGTGACCCTTACCAATGGGTGTAGCAAGGGGACCCTTGAGAGCGACGGTGCTGGCACGAACACTTTGAATAGCTTCTTCAGGAATAGAGGTCTTACCATCCTTAATAGTAGGGGTAACATCAACTTCTTCCCAGTCAATAGGTGTGTTGGCAGCAGCAAAGATGTTCTTGACGGATTGGGCAATTTCAGGACCGATACCGTCACCAGGAATAAGGGTTACGGTGTAGTTACCCTAAAAATAAATAAACACAATTCCCAAGATTAGGTTTTCCGTTTTTTCTTCAAGTACTTTTTTTTTCACACAAGCCAGTATAATTTATATAATATACACAAAAGCAAATGTGTAGTATATATGTTATGAATAGACAAGCAATAAACTTACGTTGGCCTTCTTTTGGGCATTGAAGGCTTGAGTAATGGTAGGTGTGGCGGTGGTGATGGAGCGAGCTGTGTTAGACTAATGAAATGTAAGTTAGTGTGAGATTGTATTCGTGTTATATATATATATGTATATATGTATATGTATATATGTATATGAACAAAGTATAACTTGAATGTTAAATTATAAAAATTTTACCTTGACAGCAGACATGGCAGAAAGTTTGAAAGCGTTGGCAGCAGTGCGAGACAAGAGCATGACTTTATGACAAGGGTTGCACCTTTTTAAAAAACAGAAAAAAGTTAGGAAGTGACGGGAAGAAGTTGAAAATCTTTTCTCGTGAAAATTAAAGGTCTCCCGGTTTTGGTCGGGATGCGCGTCTTAAACTTTTAGCCACTAAGAAGCCAGTCCTTCTTTCTCGTTCTTTTTTATTATGAGTGTTTCTGTTTTTTTATATATATTTTTTATTAAAGAAACTTATTTTACTAACACTAATGGCTATATATTAATTTTTTTAATAATATCATTTCTATAGCAATTTGTTTCCATGGTTATGATGGTTACTAGTCAATTATATCTTTGAAACATTTGTCTTATTTAAACTTCAGAAACCCTTTCATTATTAGGGCATAGTAAAAGAACATATGTGTTATGTTTTGGAGAACAAATAGGGCATGGGTTACCAAAAAAAGGTAGATCAGAAAACCCCGTCACAATAAACAAATATGGTTGGCTATGGGAACATTAAGCATTGATTCCAAACAAAAAAAACATAACAATGGTTATGGACAGAATGGGAAAGTAAAAGTAGTAAATGCATATTCTCGAAGATTGTCCCATCCAACGAAAAAAGACTTTGATTGTACATCGATATGTTAAACTTTCGGATATTACCGCCGTTCACGTAAAGTATAAATGGATCTCGGGTGATCAGGGAAAGAGCATAAAATATCATCGGATCAGTTTACCCCGCAAAACTTTACTTTTATTTAAATAAGAGAAAGAAAGAAAAAACGTTAAAGACGTCAAAATCCGCTTTGATCCGTTTCTCTTCTTTAATTACTTGTACCCCACACAATTATATAGGCATATCACTGGAAAATATCGATCGTAACATCTTACAGAAATGCTAGCAATTTTTTCAACACGAAGAAAACATTTTTTTTAAAAAAATAAAAATAATTGCAACAGAATAAAATGAATTACACAGCATACTATATTTTCAGTCTCTTCGAAAATAATGATGTAATTTCCAACAGAATAGAACATTGAGTTATATAAAGTTAAGCTCGGATCAACTACGTAATCGCAACAAGTAGTACGGTTCATAGTGAGATCCCCGGATCATGCCGAGATAAGGATCAAAGTCTTTCCCCGCACTACTTTCGACTCTCAGACGGATAGTACCGCTTTTTCATCCGGATCTTAAAACATCATCAAAACTGTAAACAGTAAAAAATGTTACCAAATTATTTGCCTGGATTTTAGTGCTAAAATATTTCCATTTAGGTTTTTATGTCCTTGTTCACGGTTTTATTATATCAACATCAACTTTACTGAAAGGCTATTCATAAAAAAAAAGTATCACAACAGACACTGCTACACCCCTTTTTTTAAGACAACCGTCAAAAAATTGAATGTGCATGATTGAGTCATATAATAAAACAATAATTTTTCGTTACTCGTTTAACTGCTTCAGTTATTCTTGGAGTTAGTTAATCATTTTCGCTCAACCTATTTCACCAAACACCTAGCATTATAGCAATGAGGCTTGAGAATCACGATACTAATCAGATGCTTAGTTTATTTCGTATAACTAGTTTGGATCAGAACTCTTCATCGGCCCTCGGCTTGAGAAAAAAGGACAATGGGTTAAGTATAAGCATTTACATCCACGTTGCTCTATAAGTTCAATGATCAATTTGATTTGTATGAATTGATGCGTTATCCATCACCACATAACCTTCCTATATATCATTTATCAAGAATATTTATTCCCATGTTGAGAAACTCGATAAAGTGGTTTATTCGTGCTCCAATTCGAGTATTCAGTACTGTAGTGTCATAGCTTTTCACTGGTTTTATTTGGCTCCGGATTTTCAGTGCTTGTTGTACGTAGCTGTTGTTGCTATCTTTTCAGTAGGGTTGTTTAACTAGTGGGATACTTTATCGAAGCAATTTCATGACCAAGATCTCGTGAAAATTAGTACGTAAAAAGAACAGTTTTTTAAAGAAAACAAAACACAATCAAAACAAAACAAAATGTTATGTAAAAACATCAAAAACATGTCAAACCGCGTACTTTCAAAGAGTAGTCGTACCCCATTTATTTTTTGTCATACTTAAAAGTGTGTCGCATGAAAACGTTTTAATTAAGCAGCCATTGGTATCGGTGTTTAATTTGATTGAGTACAGCTACAGTCGTTTCCCCGAGACCTCCTTATTACACTTATTCCCTGTCAATTATGAAGATCTTTGGAGCATGAACTTATAATTTTAGCTTACTAATTGACTCTTTTTTTTTTTTTTTACTTTCCCTTCTTTTTACTGCTCAATATGACTTAGAATGAAAAAACAAATTGACTCATATTCGTCTCTTTTTTACAAGATCGCCTGACTTTGAGGAACGACAGCTCATTATTTCTGTTTTATTTTTACTTGAAAAACAAAATGGATCATTCAAAATGACAACGAAGAAATTGATTTAACCGTAAAATATTGAGCGAATTTCGTACACAGTCAATAAAAGAAAATATAAAACGGCATAAATCAATAACTCTAATACGCGCGCTGTACTAGCTTTGTTTTTATTTTATTATACTATTGTTGAAGCTGACTGAATTAATTTTTGGTATTATGTTGCTTAAGAGAAAGTGTTGTAAATTAGCAATCAGTGCTTTAACTTTACAGCCTAGTTTTTACAGAAAAGTGGTGCAGTAGTGAACTGTGAAGTTAAAATCATGGACATAAAGCTGTAAAGTTACAGCCGGTGTAAAATAAGGTACAGCCCAAAAAAAAAATTGCACATATTTATTTAAAACCGATGATCCATTTGGTCCATATTCTTCTAGCGAGGAATTGAAATTTTTTTCTAATTGAAAGCAACGTCAGGAACATTTACCAAGTTGTACCAATATTTGGGCCAGACATATGTTGCAGGTAACTATCAGGTTTTTACTCTTTAATTTTTGATAACCTTTTTACTCAAAGTATTTATGTGGATCAGTTTTACGTAGATTGTGGAAGACGAAACCAATCATGCGATCATTCATTCATTTTTTTTATGCTTGTCCTATATAAAAATAATAAAAATGGACACAAAATCACTGTGGCCCCACATAACGCAAATGTTTTATATTTTAAAATAGTTTTAAGTAGATCACAAGAAAACAAAGCATATAGAACTTTTTTATTTTTTATACAAAAAGAAGGAGGAAAAGTAAAAGTGAGTTTACAAACGGTATGAAAATAATAATAATATTATAGTTATGAGTAAAAAAAAAATAAATAAACATTTTTTTTTTCTTTCTCTTTTATCAAAAACTTTACATTTTTTTTAAAAAATTTTGTTTACAAGATTCTGTCAACAATCTTGATGTTCTCCTTTTCAAGTAATTCAATGATAGGATCATTGATTTCAGGAGTCATGGGAGCAAGAACACCAGTTTGAGTCAACTTGCCATCCAAAATCAATTGAGTAGCAATACCACAAGGAACACCAACAGTCTTAGCCATAGCAGAATAACCACCAGGAACACCATATTCAATCATGGTTGATGTACGGGTTTGTTTAGTACCATCCTTTAATTCAACTTCGAAACGATGTTGCAAGAAACACATGTCACGTTCACCTTCTTCATATTGCATCTTTTCTTCCAAAGTTGCACAGAAAGTATCCAACAAGTTACCACGACGAGTGACCTTGATATCAGAGAAGAAACCCAACCAACGCATACCATCCAAAATATGATTTAAACGGGGTTCGTTGGCAATACCAGCCTTTTCAATAATGGCAGCCTTCAAGGTATCAGCATCATTGCTGGAAGCACCAACAACTTGAGCAATGACTTGGCTCCAGCTAATTTCACCAGCATCAGCAGCCAAGTGAGCAACGGGTTCTTCATTCAAGAAACCAAGAGTGACAAGAGCCTTGGCGAGTTGTGGGAAACCGTCATAACGGATGGAACCACGGATGATGGTTTCGGCTTCAGGGATGTGGTAACGCTTATCGTATGGGGTAGAATCACGGTTACCGTAACCAACAAAAGCATAACCTGGGTAGCCAGTGTTAAGAACACGGACAGATTCCATAAGTTCAGGACCCGACACTTCGACAACCTATCATTATATTAAAAGGCTGATAAGACATACGTTTTTTTCATTTACTTCTCATGCAGTCACTTTTATGTCACCTCTCTTCACCTCTCTCTCTCTCTCTCACGCACACACACACACACACATATTATAAACTAATTGTAAACATATATATTTACCTTGCCATTTTCAAGATATCTGGCAGTGTTCTTTAAAGCCAAAAGGACACCACGAGCGGACCAAGAGAACTTATAACCGAAGGGGTTATCCGAGTTTTCGGGTGCGGGAAGACCACCACAGAAGGAGATAAATTCCTTGATCTATATATAAATAATATAATTTCCAAACAAATAAGTCACCAACTCTTCTACTACGTCATAGTAAGGCCATTTACGCGTGTCTTTTTATTTTATTTTATAATCACCTTGCCACCCTCCTTGTGAACTTCATCAATGGTACGGACAGCATACAAGTGATCGATACCAGGGTCCAAACCGATTTCGTTCATGACAGTGATACCAGCATCCTTAGCACTACATATTCATATGACAGAAAAAAAAACGCCGCGTTAATTAGAAAAAAAGACACCCTTTTTCCAATGTAACACATTTCTTGCTCACACATGAAGATATACTTACGCTTGATCGTATTCCATCATAGCGGGGGAGACATAAGAAGTAGTGACAACATTCTTCTTATGCTTGACAGCGGCGGCAATAACCTTAGCGTGGTAAATGTAAGGGATCAAACTATATCATTATTGAATCCGAAACATAAGTCGTCAGCAAAAAGATGTCTTATATTTGGACTCGTCACCAGACCAAACACAAATACATAGTTCTCACTTGACACGAAAACCCAAAAATCAACGCGCGTTTTCTTTTTTTAATATAAATTACATACCTGATGGCAATATCGTGTTGAGCAACAAGATCTTCAATAGCTTGAGCATCACTAATATCAACAGCAACGGCAGTTGTGTTGTTAGGGAACTTGGCTTGAAGGGTTTGAGCGTTGGCTAAAGTTCGGCTTGCTATTTATACCAAAAATAGGATAATACACGTTATAATATGAGTAAATCTGCAGATAATAAAACTACTTACAAAAAATAAAATAAAGATAAAAACTTATCAAATCACATACCAATAGTCACCTTGTTTTCAGGACGACGGAGGACATAGTCGACAAAAGGAGCAGCAACGAAGCCAGATCCAAGCAAAAGAATCTTCCTGTTGACAGTTGAACAATAATAGAATAATAATGCGCATGTATGTTGTTAAGTAAAATTTTCTTCTGGTATATATAATACTTTATACGATTATCTTTTTTTTTCTCTTAGAATTTATATATGTACTATGGATATTTACTTTTCAGACATATTATGTGTGTTGTATTTGAAAGATGAAAAGAAAAAAAAAAGAAAAGATGTCAGGAAACGCGATTATCTTCAAAATTAGTAGAAGGCAGTCAAGTGAAATCGGAGATCGCATTTCCCCACTTGGAAGCTATCAAAGATCGAGCCATGTTATTGGATAAGATCAGTAACCGGGTCGGAAGAAATATTACAAGGTTTGTAGTTGCCTTTTATTTATACCGATTATATTTTTTTTTCTAACTTACCCCGTTTTTTGCTTTGCCGTGTGAGCCATCCGAGTCATTTGTTATTTTGTACACCCATAAAATGGTTATTATTATTATTATGAGCAACTAGCTAAGTAAATTCTGTACAATGAAAAAAATTTTTTTTTGGCTTTTTTTTCCCTTATACTTGATGTCAAATATTACTTTCCGTTTAATCCCATCTGTTATTATGCACAGATTTTTCTCTTTTTTTTCCCCTAACTTAATAGGCTAAAAAAAAGCAATTAAAGTTCATTATGGATTTGAAAATTAGCAGAGTAGATTATCATACTCTTTAAAGGGCTAGTAGATGTATAATCGTCGAATTTTTGTATCCAATTTTTTTTTCGTTTTCATATCACTCTTCCATATTTTGTTCTAAATCATATATTATAATTGAGGTAATAATATCCTATTCTAACTGAGGAAAATAATTGTTATTCATCTATCGAAAATTATTATATTCACTTATGAATGACGATGCAAAAAAAAAAAAAAAAAATATGTTTGAATTAAAAATCTTTGGTAGAGACTTTTATATACATTAGTAATTTTTCTGGTAACAAAATCTCTATTAATGCAACAAGAGAGTTCTCACAGAAAAGGTTTAGCGGAGTGAAGCTGTTTCGAGGTAACTACCCCCTCCCCCTTTTTTTTTTCTTTGTTGGCTGTTTTGCTGCTTTAATGGCAATCCAAAGTACTTATACTCTAACTCATGGATTTGAATGTAAACTTATTATTCTTGAAAGTTTAACGGACCACCTGCCATATTACACTTTCCACATTTTGTGAACATGTATATTTTTTGTTAACTGAATAAAATAAATATGCTTACAATATACCGAAAATTTATATATACTGACCGGTATAGATTTAGTTTACATACTTTTTCGTCCCATAATACAGCTATTGTCTTTTTACTACTATTATATCTCACGTGTGAAAACAAAAACTATTGGAGAATTCATCAAATTATCGTTTTAAAAGCTTTCCACAATAATAAAATTAATTAAAGTATTTCAATTATCATAATCTAACACTCGTTACGTACTTGATATATTATGGAATAATAATTGTGTAGTACGGTTATATTTCATACTTGTAATTTTTACTAGATAGGTTGTTCTTCAATCTTTTTTTTTTTTAATCTCGAATAAGTTTTGCTATTCAGAATAATCAGAAAAGTAAATTTGCTCTTTCACTGATTATATAAAATATGCATAAATACTACCGGTATATGGATAATTTAATGAATTATACTTATATACATATATATTAATAATCAATAAAGTATGTATAACAACGAGCAGAAGTTCCTTCTAATCCATTTCACCTTGTGTAACGCAAGAGTTCAAATATGTAAACGACTAAAGTTCTTCCTATTATACAATTAAATTTACAAAGAAATTTTTTTCATCAATCATTAATTATTAATGTTCTTTCAACAGACTTTTGACCCATGATCAATCCAAAATGTGATGATATTCTTTAATATATATTTAATGAGAGAATTTCAAATTTCCTCCCTCATACGATGATATTTTAGAAGTACGAAATTTCCACTACGTAATAAATAATACGCATGAATTAAGTTTCTATTTTACTTCAAAAAAAGGAAATTCCCACCCAAATACCCAACACAAACACACACACACACACATCTCGTCTTGCTTCTTTTACCTTCTTTTTTTTCTTCTTTACAAAAACAGAATTTCAATTTCTCTCTCTTCCTTTCTCTCTCTTGTTCTTTCTCCCCACTCTTCACTCTAATAATAATAATAATAAAAATGTATCCTAGTGTGCTTGGTCGTACTGCTCTTCGTTCTCGTGTTGCTACACGCCAACTTATTCGTTCAGATCTTTATCATTTTGAAAATACAAAAGGCCAAGTATGAATTTAATACCCATTTTAATGATTTGGCCACACAAATTGTTCAACAAGTGTTTTTTTTTTTTTGCTAAAAGATATTTAAAAAAAATTAGAATCTTCCTTTCAAGACTACCAATAGAACTACTTTTGCAATTAAGTATACCATCGGTATGAGTTTTGCTTTCGGTCTTCCTTTTATCGGTACGTTATAATGTTTTTCATTTTCTAATAATGTATACGCGAAAACAAAAAATGAAGAAAAAAAATACTAAAAGCATACTCTTTTTCTCTTTTCCACGTATCAATTTTTTTTTGCGTCCACAATTATAGTTAGCGCTTGGCAATTGTAAGTATTCTTTTTGAGTACCATATAACCTCAATAAGTAAATATATGCAATAGCAGTATTAACATCTTATTATTATTATTATTATTATTTGATTTAGGCACAAGTCGTCTGGTTAAATAACAGATACAACATATAAAAGAAAAGAAAAGGATGTAAATGAATTTGTAAATGAATTTTAACATCTTTTTGTTTCAACATTCTTTCAATAAACACGAATATGATATATACATATATATATACATATTTGAAAAGAGCTCTTATAAATTGAAAGACTGCGTATCATACATATATAAAGTTACTATTAAAGACGGAATCCAGTGTTGTTACTAATTAATATGTATCAAAGTGAAAAAGTACCATATACCAGTGAGAGGTAATTGAAGATTAGATGATACGTATTTTTACTGTCTTTACGAAGACCGTTGTAACAAAAAATGAGTTAGGAAATAAATGAATATTAGGACTACTTTTTCAAAATCTTTGATAACATTGATAGTTGTATAACCATATATGCACCGAAAGGTCACACTCTTTAGGATTGCCCGAACTAAAGAACTAATTCAACGTTTCAGGCAACTTTCAATATGGGAAGCAATTACGTAAATGATGTGATACTATTGTTCATCTCAATTTAACTTCCTCCTGACAGATTCCATTTCAGCTGTTAGAAATATTATTTTTTTTTAACTTGGGGTCATTTCATAGAAATAAAGCGACTCAAAATATAAAGATTCAAAT
>JAEPRB010000215.1:0-67394 GCA_016758965.1 Circinella minor
AATGTTACTGCGGATATAGTAAGAAATGAGAAAAGAAGCCGCAGTAAAAGAAGTATAATCGGTATTAAAAATAACCGATTAATAATTACGACATGAATAGTAAACTAATTATTTTGGCTACGACAAATCATCGGCGCAGCAATTTTTTTTAAAAAATAAAAAATGTAACTTCCACACCAAACACTAATTTAGTGTTCTTAGTTTATTCCCCCACCGGGAATTGAACCCGGGCCACCTGTGTGAAAGACAGGGATCCTAGCCACTAGACCATAGAGGAGACACTTACTTTGTAACGTCTAAAGCGGATTTTGTTCCCAGTATCGCGTCAGCTTCAAATGTGACGTTGAAGCGACGATTTCAACCCAGGAATCTGGGTCGTTGCTGGGTAAATACTTATTTACCTGTTGGTTACTTTTATTTATCACCCATCTCTTCCTCCTATATTCTTTCATACATTGTCTCCCTTATTTCCATTTATATTATCTATTATTATTACCTCCGTCGTCTCTCCCATTTATAATATCCTTTTCCTTTTATATTATTATGAAAGATCATCTTTATGATCTTTAATTAATTCTTTTGTGTTGTCTTGTATGGATCATATTGATCCATATTCTGTTTTTAATTTATTTATTTTTGATTTTCATTATTTCTTATTTTTATCAAGACAACAATTATGTCGTTTGCATAATATTATTATTTTTATTTTGTTTTTATATAAATACCCTCCAAAATAATAATAATAAAATAATAATCAATTTAATCAATTAATGAAATAATGAACTATCTAATTATTGAGTTATCTATCTAATTATCAACTAGTCTACTTGTTTTTTATTTTACCTTCCTCACCTTCTTTATTATCATTTCCCTTATGGTATAGTTTGTTGTGTTTCATCTACCGAAGAATCCTAGTTATTATTATTAATGTTAAGGTGTGGCGATTAGTCATATAAACTTACAACGGATCTGACAACTTTGACACGTTCTGTGGTAATGGTGTTTCGTCAGACCAAAGATAAGGTTCACGTGATTTGTGAATTAGAATTTGATTCTTGGGTGGTCATGTGACCCTTCAAGTATGTATAAATATGGGCAGTTTAGCCCCAGAATAATAAATCTTTATCTTTTTACTATCTCTTTCACTTTGAATTTTACCTTTTTCTTTTATTTTATTCTGACAAACATTTCAACAAGGGAAACTTCACCACGTGTCCTGGGATAATATCCCAAGTGCCAACTACTTTGTCTGTAGTAGTCCCACTATAAAGACATGCCATAGTTGAGCTATTATTTTCATGATCAAGTCTTATTTTATTATTATTATTTATGGTCTGTGTTGCCTTTGTCACTGTTATTTTTCTTTCTGTGTCTCTCTGATTCTATTTTTATTTGTTCCAAGTTGTTTTGCAAGATGTTCTGTTGATGATTCCAACGATTCTGACGTTAGTTTTCCTTTTATTTATTATTTTTGTTTTTTTTCTTTTCTATCTGTGGCACCCAACAAAATTCCCCAGCAACATCCTATTGGACAAGAAGTTTGCAAGAAGGTGGTATTAAGGAACGTTACCTTAGATACATCGCGCCCTTGGTTCTTACAAAATAATCAACAATCAAGATAAAAAAATACATTAAATATGATATTGCACAAGAGCAATCTCTCAATTGCTTCCATTAATTGTAATAGACTTTTAATAATTCATAAAAAATCACATCTTATTCGCTACCTTAAACAACAATTATATATAATCACTCTACAAGAAACACACATTACAATGCCTGACAATGAAGAAAGTTTTGAAATATTTTAATGCATCTCAATCTTTCTAGACTTAACATTGTGGCATAATCTCTATGTGCCCAGATCTAATACTGTCACCAATCTCTATATTTAATAATGATCAATACCTTTTCATTCGTATTGAACACTAACAAAAAGTTTTCGCACCATTTTATCTACTCAACATATATGCCCCCAGCCCCCCAGCAACATTATCAACAGCACGTCGTCAATTCTATACGATACTATATCAATCACCAATTTTTGATCATCTCTCATCATATCGTCACCAAATGATTATAACAGGAAATTTTAACTACAGTTGTCAATGTCCCATTTTTCATCGAAATGCTCCACCTGCATAGTTCAATCCTGATCCTCAACAACAATTGTTACCAACTTTTAGACGAGCTAATCCAACCATGTCAACCATTGATCATATTTTTGCATCAGCATCATTTTTTCAAAATAAAACCACCACCAGTGAAGTATCATTTATGGCCCAATCATGGACGGACCATGTCCTATTATTTATCACCTTTAACATGGGCCCTTCTTCCAAGGGCAAAGGCTTGTGGAGGGACACCCCCTACTATTAGATCTTAATAAGGAGTTTTGCCAATAACTTGCAACAACAATCACCACTTTTTTCAACAACCCTATAACACTACTACAACGCCACAACAACAATAGGGCAATTTCAAAAACTTCATTAAGAAATTCATACACCAATATAGTCGGAATCGGATAAATGTAACACAAACCTTTTTGGCTAAACTACAATCAAAATGCAATTGTTTTCTTCACTCCAAACCCTCCCCATCTCTATGGGTGTAGTATCTACCAATTATTGAACAGCAAATAACAAATGCAGAATAAGAAGTTTGTAATACACTCGCATTGCAGGCAGGAGAATGGTGGCGAGAATGAGGGGAAACTTCAGCAGGATGTCTCAAACGTGCAGTTGCCATACGTACATCTCAAATAAATATTTCACAAATACAACATCCACATACAGGAAAATTTATCAACAATAAATCCTCCACCACGCCATCTAGGATTTATCAAACGTACTGTCAATAATTTCTTTACATATGACCCAACAATTGGAAAATTACGCTTACTTGAACCACAAAAAATGACTATATTCAATATCCTACACTTCAAAAACGACTTCAAAACAACATAATCAATCAACATATTTTTTTTCACCCTTTTTTATACGTATTTATCAACTGGTATTTATCAACCACCTTACCAATCAATATTATCTCATCACCATGTACTTGGTCCAATCAATTATCAACCTTTTGCCTCCACTGCTACTATCAACATATTTTTTCAACAATGGTCAACAAAAAATCATCGCCTGCAACATCATTATCAACCATACATATCACTAATATTGCCATCCAACTGGAATTTATTTTGGTCAATACCCATAGATCACTATGCCAGAAGTTTAATTTTTAAAATATAATATCATCAAAGCCTACCAACTTCAAGTCTGAAGTATGTCTTCAACATGCCATTCAGCCCAACAGCCATATGTCGTATATGTCACAACTCCAATGAAAGCCTTATTCCCTTTATTTTTTCTTGTCCTCTCAAATATCAAATATGGCAATACGTTTGGAATCATTATAGTTTTCATGATCCTCGTCCTTCTGCTTTTATTCCATTTTTACTACTGGGTTCCTCCCCCGTCGAAATTTACACACACACACTTATTTATAATTATTTCTACATATATGGCGCGCACAGTGGAAATTTATTTTTCAGCATATCACAAAAAATTACTCATTCAGCGATTGAACATATCAATACTCATATCGTTTAAATTATTTTCTTTTATAATTTCTTTCATTTCTTTTTTCTGAATGTACGGTTCTCAATAATAAAATTTTGAGGGTAACACCTCCACATAAAAAAAAAATACTCATCCTGTGCTCCTAAATCAATCTACCATACGACTAACTTCACTGATCAGATATAGAACCCTGCCTATTACAAGCTAAAAAAATATTTTAAAATAGATATAGAGCAAACATTATTTTGAATAATCACTCTTATTAAGGATATCACAATAATATCATTTATTAATATAACCATCATTTTTTTTTATATAGATAATTTCTTTTATGAACATAAGAGCAGTACCTTTTTCCCTTCTATTTAACACATCTGTTCTTTTTTTTAGATGGTTACTTTATAGATGCAACAATAGCTTCTATTAATATGATAAACTTAAACTAAAAAAAGTTATGTATATATATATATATATATTGTATTAATTGGATATATATATATATAATAACTTCCAGGTGCTATATACCACTTATAATTTTTTGATATTTTTATTCTTTTTTTTTTAAAGAAAATTCATCAAGTACTGTCAGTTCCTTGGCTCTCCTTGGCTCTTCTCAAAACGGTAGTTTAGGTGGTTCTTGAAGAGAATTGAACAACTAAACCGAATTATATCGATGCCTAAATAGAATCCAAAAATAAATAAAGTAAAAATAAAAACCAAGGGGTTTATTTTATTATAATCTTTCCCTTGTTTAAAAGTTAAAGTCAATGATAGGGAATAAATAGTGTATATTTTAAAAGTGTTAAAAGCTAAAGTCAATGCTTCTGATGTACTATAGATTCATTTTTTTACTAATGATGTATTTGTGTATAGAAGGTGTATTTACATAATGGCACTGATAAATAATTGTATGTTTGTATGTGTGTGTGATATAATGTTGCGATATGGTGTGCAAATTCTGTAGGGATATATAATAATAGTAATAGTAATTTCTACATGTGTGATAGATCAAAAAAAAAAAACAAAAACAAAGAAACTCATAACCTCAGTGTAATCTTTACATATATATACAACCTAGAAAATGATTCAACGGACATGTTGCTATTGTTAATGATGATTTTGTTCAGTTCCAGAAGAATGGGACCGTATACGGTCTCTAGATTGTCGACGTTGAATAGCAGCAGCCTTTCTAGCAGTAACAATTTGCCAACGATGAATTCCCAATGCAGTTGTCATGCCGACAATAAGAGCGGCACCTAAAATGGTATAAAGATTTGGATATTCTTGGAGGAAAATCGCTCCTATTGCATAAGCTGACAACACCTCACCCATTCGCATTAAAGTCCCTAATAAAAAAAGGCATATATGTATCATAATAAGTTGTTAAGCTTGTAATTAATCATTGAATTCTAGAATTTATATATCTAATTATTATATTATTATCTTAATAACAAATGTACCTGGGCCTGCTGGTGCTAATTTTAATCTATAAAGAGTATTCAATTTATTAATATCGTTGATAATAATGAATAAAAGAAAGAGGAGGACGTTGGAGAAAGATAAAAACAACAATAAAAAAAATTTTACCCTTGATTTAATAGACTTTGTCCAATAAATGCCAAAAGACCAACCAATAACAATTGAATCCAATCAATTGCCATATGTTCTTGAGGAGGTACAAACGTTTGAAACACAAATAATCCAAGTGGACTAATAATTGTTGCAATGAGTCCAACATAAAAGACATGAATCATAAAATGAACACCCTTTTTTCCAACTTTTTGTACAGCAACATAAGCACCAGCAGACATGAATGCGCCTGATAATGCACATACAATAGCAAATGTTCGTTGCATATCTTCTTTGGATGACAATGGTATTAATAAGTTATCATTTTCATGTCTACCAAATAAATGACGTGGTTGTGAAATCAAAATGACACCAGCAGTACAAAGAATTGTACAAAAGCCGTCAAAAATTGTGAATGTATCATTAAATAAGATGGTAATTAAAACTGTTGTAAACACTGGACCTAGGAAAAACATCACTAAAAATTATTTAGGTAATTTTAGATATCATCATAATATCCATTCTCCCCCCCCTCGTTAAAGCTTATTCTCAATTACCTGTTGCTTCAAAAAGAGATAATTTTGTAAGACTATAAAAAAACAAAATTAAACCGAGTGAACCGACCAATCCTCGTATAAAAAGCCATGTACGAACACCAGATTTACCAAATGGATTGATACGCAATAAAACACAACTTATTAAGGCCAAAATAAGCTGTACAATTGAACGAGCAAATACAATTTCAAATGACGGTAGCTTGTTATTACCACATTGTTTAACAAAGAATGCGCTCAAAGTAAATGCAAGTGCAGATAATCCAAGCAGTAATATACCATGTATTTCTTTTTTAAATGTTGCTGGATCGTTACTCAATGAAAGTACTTTATATTGGCCTAGTTGTGGTGGTGGTAATGAAGAAGATCGCATTGAAGCAGACGTTGTTGTTGTTGTGGATGGACCATATTTTGAAACAAGCGGTGTGGATTCATTAACGATGGTTATACTAGAAGGGATTTCAAGCTTTGGTTTGTTGTTATTATCGCTGGTTGAATGAGATTGTTGCTGTTGTTTATCTGTTGTCTTTTTGGTCATTTGCGTAAAATATTTTATTTAAAGTAAAAACGAGAAAAAAAAAGAGTTGGGGGTTGTGGAAGAATCGAAAAGGAGAGAAAAAAGCGTAAAGATTAAAAAGTTCACCTGTTATTAGGCAGAATGCAAGAAGAATGTAAAGCACCAAAAGTTTGAATACAAAAAAAAATCAACTTCTTTGTTTTTAGTATCAAGAAGAAAAACAAGGTGTATATATGTATCTATTACTGAAAACCGGAACTGCACTCCGTGTGTTATAGACAGGCGCGGTTTGTGAAATTTTATCCATTTGTATCATGATAAAACAAATACAATGAGATATATCAATTACCTTTTTGATACCAATAAATCAATATGACTATATGTATTACTGGTTATTTTATTGTTGTGCATCTTAAAAGGAGCGACCGCAAAAAAAAGTGGAGAACCTGTTGCTATCAGTGTATATGTAGTTATGTAATTTATAGTCACATGGCAGTTTATAGACTAGCTAACACTAGCATGACGAAGACTGATTAGAACCAACTGTGGGTATAATAATATATATATGTTTATTATGTATGTGTGTCTATACTTGTTTGTTTGTTATTTTATTCCATTTAGGCAGGTTTAGAAAACAGCGATGATAGGTGAGCCCATTAATGATTATTATATATCTATTTCTACTAACAAGATGATACATAATTTCGATTATTAGCGTACTAACCATGTAAAATCGAATCAATAAGAATTGAAAGTGAAAAGCAAAAAAAAAAAAAATAGAGAAAGACAGAGAATATGTGTGTATGAACTAAAATATGGGTATGCAATAAAGAACACAAATATGAATCCTGTTCCTCGCACACGCTTTTTTTTTAAACAATGGAAAAAAAAATCTCAGCACCCCAAAAAAAAAAGCGCGTTCACGGACCTACTGGCGTTTTTTTTTATTATTCTCCTTTTTTTTTTATCACTTCGCTTAACTTTTCTTTATTCTCACACATATAAACATTTTTCCATGTCTGATATACGTTCCTTCGAGATTGAACGATCACGGCGACGTAGTGAAAGTCATGAAAGTTCATTTCTAGGAGAAGATAATGACGATAATGGAGATGGTTTAATGTCGACAACTTCACCTACACTCAGTAATATTCATAGTACTATCTTTAGCAACAGTGATCGTTATCGTTCTTTAGTTAATGAATCCCCCCCAGCTAATTTTAATGAAAAAACACCACAAGATGATCAATATAGCATGAGTGGAATAAAACAAAATATTACTACGTTAGCAACAACCACAACACCATCACCATTAAAACAACGTGAAGATAAGATTCCTAATTTCGTACCTAGCCCAATAAAACAACAACCACGCAGCAATCATAGTTCACCAGTCACTCGCGAAATGCGAACACCAAGTGAATGGGATGAATTGATGCGAAGTAAAGGTATCATTCCACCTACTGAAGATAGACCTGCTATTGTTACCAGGGCAACAACAGGGACATCAACGACTACTTTGCCAGAGCGACATAAAACTAATACAAGTCCTATGCAACCACGACGGCCTGTTAATACTACTACTACTATCACTCCTGACAATGTAAAGAAACAGCCAGTGGTAACAACAATGAGTGTACCAAGTGAAAAAAAATCAGATATTCCTTCATATATGCGTGCCACTGAATCTTATGAAAGTCGATTACACCGAACTCATAGCGAAGTTACTAGAAGTCAACGTCAACGACATATTAATACGGTATGTATATAATTATTTGAAAACTTTCTCCTTTTGAAAAATACTTCATGGTAATTTATGTATATAAACCTATTATGTCATATATATTATATAGAAACCACGATTCCAATCATCGACACAAATTAATGCTATGGATGATATACACAATGAAATGCGCGATGAAGATGTTTACATCCCATTAGCTGTACGTATCAAATTATTTGAACAAAATCTTCGAAATGGTAATCCAATTACTACTTCTTCTCGATCTACTGGATCCACCACTCATCGTCAAAACAAGGTATATATTTTAAAAATTAAAGAACTTTTTTTTTTTTGGGATATTTTTCTTATTTTTAACAATATACATTTTATAATAATATTTATTAGACAACTGATACCCACCATTCATCCACAACATCCTCCTCATTAACACGACCACGATCACCTAAACTTCTTACTCGACATCGTACATATTCATCGTAAGTATTATAATTATGAGAAATTATACTAGTAATCAATTTTTTTTTTTTTTTGCTTTTCTTATTTTTCTTTGTCTAAAATGTAATTTTTTTTTTGCTTTAAAAACCATAGCCAACAATCTTCACAATCATCTAGTCAAGAGGTTTGTATATATCTACTTTTAAAATTTAAATAATATATATGGATATCATATGAAAACTAAAAAAAACGGACTAAACTATTCATGCTTCATATATTTATAGAAACGTCAACCATTAACTACCGAACAAACAAATTCAAGCACTAAAAACCGTCGAACTCGTACACTTTCTCGTCATACTCGACCCCGTACAATTGCAACAACAACATCAGAAACAACAGCCATTAGAAATTCTTATAAAGAGCGTGGAAGTAGTCGTACATTAACTAGTAGTACATTATCATCAGCAAATAAGGTTACAAGTCGACTATCATCCAAAGCAATAACAACAGACCGTGGTGATTCTAAGCCAAATAAAAGACAAAAAACAACACATCATCAACCAACCGCTGTACAGGTATTAATATTTATATTAACAGTGAGGAAAAGTAGAGGGAAATTCAACGTATTAATAACATGATATTATTTCTTTTTCTATTTTTGATCTAGCCATTCCATTTCGCTACTGATCAACGTGCATTACATCATCAAAAACAATTCAAAGCTAAACTTGACTTATGGAAAGAAAAAGAGGACGAGGAAAGACGTACATCAGCATCTGGTCAATTACATCGCGGTACCAAACGAAAGGTATTTTATTAAGTATTATTCTAACAGATATTGATGTCATGGGATTTTTTTTTTGAGGTAATCAAATGATAGAGTTAATAAAAATATTCATTTGTGTTTATTTTTCTCTCTCTCTCTTTCTTAATAGGTTCAAGAAGAAAACTAATTAATAATAGTCGTAATAATAATATATATGTGGTTTTATCATGAATAACTATTTGCAGTATACATTATATAGTTCATAGTTGAATAATAAATTTCTTCCTTCTTTTCTTTTTATTGTTTATTTGGAAAAGCAAATGAGCGCTACAATAAATGACTAGAGTTTAGTTACCAAAGAAAGAAATAAAAAAAAAGAATAATACCTTACCTAATTACTTCCCTGTAGAATTTCACATTAGCACTGTACAAATTTGTCTATATTATAAAAAGTATATAGTTTTCTTATATCAAATATGAAAACATGTAGACAAATTAAAGCGAACAATAACTACCGCTCGGAGACATAGCAGTGTTGAAAATAATGTCAAAATTATATCTTATGTACTTCATGATTTTCAAGCTTGTACGGGAGAAAGGAGTATGGGTTCACCAGTAGTCGATAAAAGAGATGAATTTGTAGTTAAGCCAAGAATATTAAATGCCCCAACAGCATCACGAGTCATGGTTGTATTTTTCAAAGTACGGCTTGAGCATTGAGGATTGTTATAAGTTTTGGTACCCGTTATAACGATTGATATCAAAATAACTGTCAAAACAGGGATCCAACTGTTCTCTTTTATTATTATTTTTGTCATTGTGGTTGTTCAGATGGCTAAATAATAAAAAAGAAGAACAAATTGACATAACTTGGCAAACATTGCTGACCCCTTTATTCCTTATAAAAGAAGATTATTGTTAGTTAATGATTAGTTCCAAATATTTATAATACTATTTAGCTACCATTGATTACATAATAAATAATGTTCATCCATAGTCCTCTTTAGTTGCTCATGATGTAAATCACACTATGGGTAGTATTTACACTATGGGTGTTCATGTTATTATTATGCGTATGACATATATCTTGATGATTAAATATAACAATGTTAGGAGAATTGTCTATTACCATGTAATGTTTAAAAAAAAATGCTTTTATCATAATCAACAAAAATGAGACAACTTTAAAAAGAAAGTGGTGTTAAATAAAACGTGTAATGCGATAAAAAAGAAGATTCTCGGTCAAACTTAAAATGTGTCTTGACCATACTTTTATGGATAGCTACGTATCATGAATTTTTTTAAGTCCAATCAACAATATAATTTAGATAATATATAAGAGCCCCAGTTTTTAAAACTTTGTAAGTACATATTTTTCGAGGATTTCAGCTGCATTGGGGATAGGATTTATGGATTATTGTGCTACATCATTATCACTATTACGATGATCCATGGATGTTTATCTTTCAAAAGTTCAAAGTAAAGTGAAATTAACATTCTGAATACTTTTATAATGTTTCTTTTCAACAACTGGAGGTTATGGTACTAGTTCATTTGATATGATTTTTACTTTCTCACTAACCCCCCCAAATATATTGAGTCATTTGGATAAAAAAATGTTTCTGATCACACATGATTGAGGCTTTAACCCAGTTCAAATCCGAACGTTGTGGCGCAAACTTTAAAGTTTTAGCCAACTATTTTTTTTTTCTACCTTTACTTTAACTTTCCTACTCACTCGTTTCTTTAAAGATGTCAAATAACGACGACACAAAAAACCCAAGTGTTGAACATAGAGACCCACAATATTTTGGTTATTATGCACAATTACAACATCAGGTATCCAAAAAACACTTCTTTATTTTTTTTTTGTTGGCGAGCAAACTTTACGCGAAAAACTTCTGTTATATGACGCGTTTTCTGGAAAGGAAGAGGAGGAGGAAAAGAGATTAAAGTCCATAAAATTCCGTTAACTGACATTACAAGATATGGGGTGCTTAGCAAAATATGTTACAAGATAATGTACGAACGTCTACCTATCGCTCTGCCATTTTACTTAATGGACCTGGTTGTTTTCAGAACAAAACGGTAATGGATGTGGGTGCTGGTTCAGGTATACTTTCTTATTTCGCTGTACAAGCTGGAGCTTCTCAAGTTTATGCTGTTGAAGCATCGGGTATGGCAAAGAAAATGAAGAAATTGGTGGAAGCGCCAAATACCAATGCTTTCTTAAAAGGAAAAGTTGAAGTAATTAATGGTAAATAGTGTTTTACTTTTTCTTCTTCTAATGAAGTTGTATGTAATCAGTTATTGAGACTAACAAAAAATTGACAATAAAAAAATATAAAAGCCAAGATTGAAGATCCAGATCTCCCGATTCCAAAAGTGGATACCATTATTTCTGAACCTATTGGTGTTTTACTTTTCCATGAAAGAATGGTAAGGAGGTGTGTGTATGCGTGTGCATGTGTATATGTATGTGAAAAGAGGATATATAAACTCATGCACATATATAATAAATATTTTGATAGCTTGAATCATACATTTATGCCCGAGATCATTATTTGAAGCCAGGAGGTGCTCTTTTCCCATCCAAAGGTAATATTTACTTGGCACCCTTCACAGATGCTACATTATGGAGTGAAACAATGGCAAAAGCACGTTTTTGGTAAATAATATGATTACTCTTTTATTTTTATTGTTTTGTGTTTCGTTATTTGATCACAAAATTAACTTTTTTTTTTTTGGCTACTAGGGAACAACATAATTTTTATGGTATTAATCTGACTTCGTTGTATAAGGATGCACGGGATGAAATGTTTGGTAAGAATTTAGTAAAATGGGAATTCATAGATACATAGATATGTATACCATTGTGATTCACGAAACTAGTTAAAAAACTAATTTATGTAAAATGATCTTTACATTCATATAATTATATATAGGTATGCCTGTCGTCGGTCATTTTGATCACCGTAATCTTATCACCACACCTACAGTATTAGATACCTATCCTGTCGACTTTTCCAGTGTCACTCTTCCCGAATTGTTGGATATTACTATGCCATTTAAATGGTCTGCTGGGTATACTGGATTAATGCATGGTGTTGCTGGTTGGTTCGATCTCATTTTCGCCCCTCCACCTTACGATGAAGAATCCAAAACCAAAAATGATCCCAATCTTCTCAACACAACCATTGAAATGTCAACGGGTCCAGCAGCAGAGCGCACCCATTGGCAACAAGTGCGGTTTTTATTCAAGGAACCTTTAGCTGTAAATGCTACACAAACAATTCGTGGATGGATGCGTGCAGTTGTTAACGATATGAGAAGTTATACTATCTTTGTTGAAGTCGTTGTTGGTGATGATACCTTATTAAGTGATCCCAACGAAATGGATACCAAGACATTTGGACAAGAAGAAGAGAAAGATAAAAATGAACCATTACGACGTCGTGCTTGTTGGGAATTACATGAACAAACGTATAATTATAATTATACACCTGGATTGGTTTCTGACCATAAGCCAGAATATTCTTGTTTATATGAACCAGAAAATGCTATTGATCAACGCGTAGATCAACAACCATCTTCTTCTCTTGCATTACCATCACAACAGCAAGTGATTGATATTACTACTCCTGAAGTTAATAATGTAATGGAAAATTATGAGAACTTTGTAAATTAAATAGTGCCACGACCATCTTCATAATTTTTTTCTATTATTATATCTAGAATGATTTTCTTTTGCATATATAGTAGCTAGCATATTTCGAAAAAAAAAATGAAAAGGGAAGAAGAGAAAAAGAGCTAGCAAAAAAAAGTATTATATAACTATTTTTTTAAAAAATCAAAATCAAAACTAAGCATTCAATGGTATATAATTCTAACGTAAATATTTGAAAGGGTGTATGTGTATGTGTGTGAGTGTGCGTGTGTGTGGATGATAATAATAATAATAGTATACTAATTTTTATATGATATTAAATTATTAATGTTCAAAAAAGTTAATTTCATAATTATTAATGTTGCTTTTTGTTGAAAGATACTACTTTCTTTTTCTTGCATTCGCTTTTGCTTTTATTATCCCATTCATTCATCACAGTCTTCTTCAGTTTCCTCCTCCTCTTCGTCTTCATTGTCTTCCTCGTCTTCACAATCTTCCTCGTCCTCCTCCTCGTCCTCCTCCTCGTCCTCCTCTTCGTCCTCCCACTTTGTCCATTCATCTTCATCTTCTTCGCAATCTTCCCATTCGTCTTCCTTGCCACCACCATATTTCCATGGATGATTGTTTACATCTTTTTCTTCATGTCCCTTGGGCCATTTGTCCCAGTAAATTTTTTTACCTCCATGATATTTATTCTTGTCATGATCTTGCTCGTGGTGAATGGTAGCTTTAGGTGGAGCTGCTGTACCTACCTTGGTGACACAATAAATCGATCCGCCCATTTCTTTTTGATAGCAAGCTGTCAATGGCTAGGCATAATAATAAGAATAATGATGGAAAGATTTAGTGATATGTTGCTATTTTCTAACTGCCTGAAAAATATAAATATTATATATAATTTACTTGGGATTGAGTAGCTTGTGTTATGGGTGTATGAATCTTCTTTGCACTAGTTATCAAAGGTTTAGGAGTGTCGGTTGTTGTTATCAGATCAGAAGAAACGGAGTAAGTAGGTAGAGATATGATCGTTACAGGTGTATGGCTACTAGTGACCATGATAACTGTATTTTCCGATGATGTTGTCATTCCAGTATCTTTATTAGTTTGTGATGATGTTGTTCCACTGGTGCTTGAGTCTATGGTAAATAAATAAATAAGCATATTGTTTAGATATATGTATAAATTCTATAGTAAAGTTTAATTGGTTGTCTCAATTACTCTTTCTTACCTCCAACAGCTAATGATGATGGTATAGTGCTGCTACTATCACTCGACTTTGTCATTGATGATACTAGTGTAGGAGGAGTAGTGGACTTACCAGATGAGGATTGTTGGGGGGTTGATAACAATGAAGTTGTTATTATTTTAATGTCTATATATTTATATAGTATAAATTAGTTAGTTTTATAAACCCATAGTTCTAATAAAGTAATAGCTATATAGCACCTGTTGAAGAAGTGACTCCTGTACGAGTGGCGCTACTAGAATAACCTTCTGATGTTCCTTTTATAGGAAGACCTATATATATAGGGATAGAAAGAGATTATATATCGTTAAGATTGTTTGACTGTAACAATATAAAAAGATACAACCACTCTTACTTGTAGTTAATTGTGATGCTCTTCTTGATGAAGCTGGCGATGTAGTTTTTATAGATTTAGTACCAATGTCGGGTATAGTATTGGTAGACGATGAAATTACAGAAGGACTGGTGAAAAATCCGATACTTTTTGAAACATTTGTAGAAATAGACGATGAAGTTACCGAAGGAGTGGTGAAAAATCCGATACTTTTTGAAATACTTGTAGAAATAGACGATGAAGTTACCGAAGGAGTGGTGAAAAATCCGATGCTTTTTGAAATACTTGTAGAAATAGACGATGAAATTACAGAAGGAGTGGTGAAAAATCCGATACTTTTTGAAATACTTGTAGAAATAGACGATGAAGTTACCGAAGGAGTGGTTTTAAATCCGATACTTTTTGAAATACTTGTAGAAATAGACGATGAAGTTACCGAAGGAGTGGTGAAAAATCCGATACTTTTTGAAATACTTGTAGAAATAGACGATGAAATTACAGAAGGAGTGGTTTTAAATCCGATACTTTTTGAAATACTTGTAGAAATAGACGATGAAGTTACCGAAGGAGTGGTGAAAAATCCGATACTTTTTGAAATATTTGTAGAAATAGACGATGAAATTACAGAAGGAGTGGTTCTAAATCCGATACTCTTTGAAACATTTGTAGAAATAGACGATGAAGTTACCAAAGGAGTAGTACTTTTTGAAATATTTGTAGAAATAGACGATGAAATTACAGAAGGAGTGGTTTTAAATCCGATACTCTTTGAAACATTTGTAGAAATAGACGATGAAGTTACCGAAGGAGTGGTGAAAAATCCGATACTTTTTGAAATACTTGTAGAAATAGATGATAAAGTTACCGAAGGAGTGGTGAAAAATCCGATACTTTTTGAAACTTTTGTAGAAATAGACGATGGATGACTCATTGAAGTCTCTTTAGTTAAAGCGTCTAAAGAATTTAAGTTAGTAATGTATTATGCATTAGTACCTTTCATTATTATGGTATGTTCTTAATAAGACAACAAAAAAAAGGGGGTCTTTTATATATACGTGTGGATTGAGATACGCTTGTTGAAATCGATGGAGATATACTAATAACTGATTTTCTTGTTGTGCCACTATTACTAGGCGTTATTTTAGTGCTGGTACTGCTTAAGGAAGAGCTCAAACCGGTTCCTAAAAAGGACGTTCCTGACACTGCTATATTTAATAAAGAAGTCGGTAATATTATTAATAAGGGCTTTATTCGTTAAACTACTACTAGGAATATGTCTTAGTACTCAAAATAGACTGACCGTTTGTTGTTCTTGTTGTCGCTACAGATGTTGATGCACTTGAAGAAGAATTAATTGAATGTTTAGTAGTAGCTGCTCTACTAGTTGCTCTACTGGTTGCCCTGCTACTTAAAGGTGTTGTAGTAATGGTATTTCTAATGGAAGAAGATGACAACTGGTTTCCTTTGGTAGACGATAATGCTCTACTTGGTGAAGTATTACTAGTCATTGAAGCTCTTTTGGTTTCAGAGCTAGTAGTAGCTATTGGTAATACAATTGGTGTTAATAGCTTATTTGGTTTACATAACAAATAATTTATAGTTACCCAAAGTTTTATCACTAGACATACCGGAATTTTTATTTGTGGGTCGAGCTTTCGTATTGGTAGCACTACTTGGAGGTAGTATAGATGTACCAATTTCTGATATCATCGTTGTGGCTTGAGAGTAAAAAAAAAGTATTAAAATTTGGAATGTAACCCTACAATACCAGAGAAAATAAAATAATGATAATGTTCAATATATTGTGAATGATGATCATGACTTACAAACTGGGCAGCCATAAGCTACTTCTGTGAGAGTAGTTTTCATTGTTTCGGTAATTAAACATGTTTTAGGCCCATAAGAGGCGCTGCTCTTAGTAACCGTAACAGTTGTAGTACTTGTTGATTGTGCCATTGTGTTGTCACAGCTACTATTTACTTCACCAGTACCAGTAGTTTGGCTCGTTGGAGCTGCAATTTGACTCGACGTTGGTGTTATACCCGAATGTGAAGTAATACCATGACAGTCCTTAGGGAAAACAGTACTTGCAGGTAAGGTAACAGCGTTTGTAATAGTAACAGTAGCTGTTGATGCAATAGTATTTTTGCAGTCATTATTACTGGCAGTTGTAGTGTATGGCCTGGTTGTTGTACTTGCCACTGGTGGGACTGATGTAATAAAAACAGTTGATGCTGCTGCACACGTTTCAACTGTACCTGTAGCAGCTACTGTCTTTGAAAAGCTAGTACGTGTGGCGGATATACTTGAAGAACTATTGTTCATAGAAGAGCATGGACAGTAAGATATACCATCAATAACAACTACTTTTTTATCTTGACGACGGTTCAAACGCTATTATAGTATATAATAGATACAGCATAATGGTAGCGTAAGTGAACCCATAATTAAAATATCTTATTTGGTTTTTCTTTCTCCAACCCACGCCCAATCTCTACCTCTATGTAAAGATACTAAAATATAAAAAGAGTTCATTACAATATGTTGTGGTAGAACTTACATGATTAGCTTGAACAAAAGAACTTGATTCATTTCTTTCTTCCTGTTCATTATCGAAACCATTATTCTTTTTTTTTTTTTTTAAAAAAACAGAAAATAGTAATGATGAAAGTTAGAGGCAGAGAACGTATGACTCACATTCCACATTGTAATTCACAGAAATGATATCATTTCTTTCTTTCTCATTTTTTTTCCGCTGGAGGAAAATAAACGTAAAATAAAAGTGGAGCTTACAATGGGTATTGAACCGTCTGACTCTTGCTTATCCAAAAAATTTATAGAGTTCATTACTTGTAAATCCAGAGTAGATTGGCTCTCGATATAGTCATGTATAACCTGTAACGCGTCTTTACAAATTGGTACCCGCTGATTGGTAAGACAGTAGTGGATAAATGTAGCATTGTTTTTGTTACTTTCTTGTAATAAGTTATAATCACTGTTGTTGTTAATAGTGGCTGTAGATGAAGATGGAGAAGGAGAAGACGAAGAAGATAATTGGCGACGAGCAAGACTAAATAAGGGTGGAAACCTAATATAATTATGAAGACAGTGATTTGGATACGTTATTTAGTTTTCAATTTTTTTTTTTTTGTTTGCTTTTATAAAAGAAAATGATCCTGTTGAAACAAAATTTATTTACCCTTCACAGGTAGAAGCCCAACATAACCATAGAAGGATAAATGGTAGTAATAGATGTTTTCCACGATTTTGTGGCGGTAACACCATATTATTAACCTTTTTTTTTAAAAATATATATATAATATAAAGTTAATAAGAATAACAATGTATTATATAAGAGTATAGTAAACAAGTAGCAATAATTAAATAATATACGGGAACGAAGTGCTAAAAAAAGAAAAGAAACATTTTGGTATGTATATGTATAAATATATATATATATATATGTTGCTTTACCATTCATTATCATTTTTGTTACGTTCGTCGATTTATGCTTTATCATTTGAATATTCAGCTAATGTTAGGTAGTTTACACAACAACATTTTATTCCTTATTGTAAACCAAACGGAAATTATTTGGTCGATGACTGGGTCTGTTTCTCCTAAAGGACATTGTATCATAAAACATCACTCATTCAGTATGAACCACAAAGGCTATTCGTCTTACTAGAAACCACTATCTCTTTCTCTTTCTATATCTTTTATTTATGTATAATATGTTGTTATAGCAGCTTGCATAAAATTATAATGATAATTATCGAAAAAAACTATTGGTAATTATTAAAAGATATTTCATATATCAGTTAACAAATTGATAAGTACTAGTTTAAGTATATAATACAGCCGAGTATTACTTGTCGGCCTAGTAGTAGTGATATTATGCGCATTCCTAACTCTCTTTTTTTTGCCATGCGTATCGCTTAACTTTATCTGCTTTTTTTTATCTCCTTAATATTTATATAGCGAACCGTTTTGCTTATTGTAATTAAAAAGTTACCGACATGATAGTATTTTTACTGTCATGGTTACCAAAAATATCATGATCCGGTAAAAAAGAGTAAACAAAATGACAGATCATTTTATTCATGGATATATGCTACGATGCCCACCTAGATTGGTTCAATCAAGTAAACAATACTTTTTTTATTATCTATACATTGGTGAAGTAAAATAATATATATCTCTGAAAATATTCAGGAAACATAAGGAGAAGAAGAAGAAAGGAGTGAGGAAGAGAGGAAACAAGGTTTCTTTATAATTATTATCAAACTGAAAAACTTTCTCATGTGTTCTTTTTGGAGTTTATGAATCACAAGATAACTTTCTTTCTTTTTTAGCGTGAAAAATAAACTTGTATCAAACACTTCCTTCTTTTTCACATTTTTTTTTGGTTTATTATCAACTACGTACATACATGCATGGAGTACGATCCGCCATTATTTGAAGGTACCACTACTCAGGTACAAACACACACATACAGAAGTATTATTTTTTATGAGCATGGGGAATCTTAATTTATACAATGTACACTATATACATTACATAGGAGAGGTATATTAGTAATGTCATTTCATTCTTTGTAATGTGCTTTGTGCTCTTTACACTTGCAAGTTCAATTATTCATGGTTTTGGAAAATCGCCTGTTCACTTATTCTTCGGTAAAATGTTATATATAAAGTAGTTTAAAGATAGAAGTAAGCCGTATATTAATAAAAATAAATTATGTAATATTGATAGGTATAAGCGTTTTAGTTTTTGCTTTATGCTTAAGAAAACTGGTAAGAGAATAAAAAAAAAAGAGCGAGTTTTATTGTGCACATATGATTTCTGAACAGTTTATTTTATGTTATTTCTATCAGATAAAATGGTGGAATATTGGTGATCTTGATCCAAAATTTAAATGGGTTATTATTGCTCACGCTGGATCCTTATCACTTTTATGTATTGTAGCAAACGTATATATTTGGGCAACACCGAGCTGTTCAGTATGCTAGTCGCCTTCTTTCTATCTTAACATATTATTATTATCATTATTATCATTATTATTACTATATTACTATTACTATTATTATTATTTTATATACTTATATTTAATAACTATTATCTTAATCAAATTATCATTTCATTATAATCATTATCATTAATTAATAATAAATATGATATATTTATATATATTTCATTCAAAAACGAATTTTTCGCCCCCTTAAATTTTTTCTAGCTTGTACATGAAAAATGCAATTTATAAATGAAAGGGGGAACGGAGAGGAATAGTGAAAGCTGTGCATATAGCAACAAAGGAACGAAAATAATAGTAATAATAATAAAGACGAAATGTGCAGATATGTTTGAAATGTATTGTGGTGGGTTTGAGAAGAAAGAAAGAGAAGGAAGATGGAAGCTGTGAACAACAAATGAAATATCATGTGCAGAATGAAAGAAAGAAAAAAGAAGAAAATTAATGTGTATGATAAGAAAGAAAATGGTACAACAAAAGAAATAGGACAGGTTATATATGTATAAAATGAGAAAGATAAAAAAAAAAAAGAAAAATCTATAGCAAAAACAAAAGGGAGAGCTCAAAGAATATTCATTGAATCTTTCCTTCCCGTGCAGCCCAAGTTCCATTCCAACGATTACTTATCCAAGATTGTATAGAATTACTGGTGGTGTTACTATTATTATCATCGTATAATGATGTTGGATTTGCTGAAGATGAGGTTGGTAATACATTATCCATTGATTTTTCACGAATCTTAGTTTCTCCACGATCCACATCTCTTTTTGCACTTTGATACATCCATAATCCAACAAATGTCAGCATAATACCCAATGATTGAGCGAACGAAACTTGTTGACCGAACCAAAGTATACTCATCACGATGACAAAAATACGTTTGACAAGGGAGGCAATAGAATAAGTTACAGGTGATGTCATACTGAGTGTTGTGAATGCAAACCAGTTTTGTGCAAAATTAGTTGATCCATTCAATAACAACAACATAAACAGTTGACTTGAATTGACGCCATCGTCGGAGACAATAGGGGTGGTTGACAGTTCACTGTCACTACTACTAAAAAGTAGATCCATACCATCGGAATAGAGCCAAAGAGGTGACATCAGGATAAATGATAGTGCTGATGAATAAAACAACATATTCATTTTATCCAACTTGTTGGGATCACTTTTACCCAGACTGGCTTCCTTGAAAATTAATTTCTTGTTAAAAATATTTTGCGACACAAATACCAAGCATGATAAAAATGCACATAATAAGCCAATCAAATTGTTTGAGAAAGTAAACGTGCATGCCAAAATAACACCAAGAGTAAGTGGTAATAATGATATATAGACTTTAGATGTATATCGTACTTGAAAAACAAACCGGTAAAACATGACAGTAAATAAAGGTGCTAATGCCTATTTTTAAAAATTTTTATGCGTCAGAGTAAGTTCAGTTTGCTTTTCCATTTTTCCCATATTTTTCTTTAAAAAGCTAGATCATTAAAAGCCATGTAATCCAAAAATAGTTATGATAAGAAAAAAAAAACAAAGAGTAGAATAAATAAAATAATTTACCTTGATCGTATGGACTAAACTAACAGGTACTCTACTAATAGCAATACTTGAAAATACATGACCAACAATCAAAAAAACAGCAAGTGGTGCCATAGTTTCAGCAATACGCCGGGTGGGGGACCGTATCTGGGTAACACCGAATACCATAGCAACACCATAACACCACATGGCAACCAAGCCAAATTGAATAAATGTCAAAGTTACTGGAAACCTGAACATATTCAAAATTTGTTTGCCCATATTATTAGTCAATGACGAAGACATATACCACATACAGCAGTTCAATATAAACTTGAGATTATCCGATACTACAAAATGTGCGTTGTTTGGCATAACGTAGTTCATCAAGTTTTGAATTGGATTCATATTTCTTGTTGTTGAGTCGATGTGATGTGTTGAAAGATCGGCTTGTACATCTTGGCTATTATTACTTGTTGAAAATACCGATGATAAATATCCTTTGCTGTTATTGCTGTTCGTAAATGATTCAGATATAGTTGAAGACGAACGATGATGAGAATGAGATTGGGATTGTTGTGGTTGATAATGATAGTCATCTGATGAGGATTGTAATGGAGGGGTTGGAAGCGATTGTGGCATTTTATCATAGTTATTATTAATATTGTTATTGGCCCCTGATACATTTCCACCTCGATTATATAAGTTTTGTTTTCCATTTCCAAAATAATTCCTTGTTGTACTTGGTGACAGTGGTGATCGGGTATCAATAGTGGATTCAAGAGATGTTTGTGGTTGCTTTATTGTCAAGTCCTGTTGTGTATTAAAGCTACCATCGCCAGCGTCAGCAGCAATAATTGCAGGTTCATGAGAGACGAGCGTAGCAGAAGGCATTTGTCTCTGTTATTTGCTTTTTGTATAAAATTATATATTTTTGTTGAAGAAAAGAAAGAAAGAAAGAAAGAGAGAAAGAAAGAAGAAAAAAAAATTGAATAAAAAAAAAGCCCTATTCTTAAGTTATCGATGCTGCTGGTGATGATCATTTTGTAGTTGGTGTAGCAATGAAGTCTCTGTAAAAAATCGGCGCTTAAAATGCAGCTCTGATTTTTTTGTTTGCTTTGTAGGATAATGGAACTAGACTAAGGAGAGATTCTTATAATAATAGTTGACATGCCTGTGTCTTTTTATTGTTTATTATTATCATCATTATTAATTAGTAATAATAAATATTCCATAGTAATTTTTTTTTAGGAGAGAGGCAATCACTTTTTAGTAAATTAGTGCCTATAAAAGAATGATTGTTTTCTTATCGCTGATGACTTTTTTTGATAAGGTAAAGTTCTATTATTATTTTTGTTATTAGCGTCAAAGCATTTTATCTACTTCTTTTTTTATCTATCGCATGTGTCCCACATTTGTTTATTTATATATATATATAAAAGTCTATTTAATGTATAATAATATTGCAGAAGTAAAAAAAAAAAACAAGAAATTATACTAGTTAGACTTTGTACAGCATTTTTTTTATTGGTTCTATAAAACGATAGTCAACCATACATATATATTATAAATTTTTCTACTTACTCCAGGTTCTTAGTGGATATTCAAACCTTATGGGGTTCTAAGGTTTCCCTCAATTTGTAAAACAGCTATGTAACACCTACCATTGTATGGCAGAGACCATTCACAAGGAACCTTATAAAAAAATATCAAACCAAGGTTGGTGTGCCCGAACGAGATTAGCAGAACAAAATGTCCTATAGTTATAATTATTGGGACAACTTTTTGACTGAGTGTAATCAGATCCCCACAGTATCAACATTTTATATTATATATTTACCAGTATCTTGCCCTTTGCACAAATCAATTTTTACATTTTATATTTCAATAATGTAGCCTAGAAACACTTATTTTACAATAGTTCCATACTAATATGATATCTTTATATATTGTATCCTCACTTACTTTCGTTGCACCTACACCTTTTCCCCGCTGCCCCGCAGGTTTTTCAGTACCCAACTTTGTGAACTGACGAAAGTAATAAGCTGAAATCAGTGCGTGTTCAATTTATTTCGTCATTATGTAATAAAATAAACAATTTCAACGTAGTGAAAAATAGAAAGGTGGGACAATAATAAATATAGTTGAGAATTTGTTTATTCCTGAGATAAAATAGCTACTCTTTTTATATATTTTCTAAATTATGTGGCTATCTTATTCTATCCGATCATGAGTAAACTGTGTTTATAAGAATGGATGTTGAGAGGACCTATTATATTTGTTTTATTATGAATATTAATTCTAGATCATTCACTGAAACCGTTTATGACAGTCGCTAGTAATATTCTTACTTTGATGTTCCTACTTTATCCGGATTGATGAAAGAATGAATCAAAATGAATAATAGTGTTTAATGGGCTTTATCATTTATTCTTGACAGAATGATGTTTGACCGATTATTCATGAATCGATGGAGTATATGTTTTATTAAGGTGATTCACCACAGACTGGAACCAGGGGCGAAAAAAATAGACGCATTCAATCAAAGATGGTTGAAGACCGGGATGTATTTATTCCCACCATGAAAGATCATTCCTCAAGTCACCCACAAAATAAAATAAGAGAAGATCCGGAAAGCAGCCCCAGTGACGCATTATTGGACGACGCAACATTGGTTCCCAATAATGAGCAAGTTAAAACAGAAGAGTTAACTAATATTTTTCAAGATCAAAAAATGGTGGATGAACGCTTGGCACTTATCAGCAAGGCAAGGACATCAGTAGGTTTAAGGTTAGATGAAACAGAATACTTGAACAAATCAACAAGGGATAACACTCAAAAAACTTATGTTGTAGCCTGGAAAAAATAAACAAGTTGGTGTAGACAACAGGGCCCGAAAATTGATACAACAAAGTACAATGTAACAATGGTCTTAAAATTTCTTATGCAACATAAAGAGCTCAGTAGTCAAACATTGAATGGGATATGCTCAACAATAGCATCAGTATGGAAAGTTTTACATACAGGGGAGAGGTTACTGGCAGAGCAAGAGGTGATAAGAGGTTTTTTGAGGCAAAAAGACAACAACAAATAAGAATTCCATAACAAGATTTAATGACGTGAGACATGAACATATTAATACAAAACATTAAGAAAAAGTCAAGTACGTCTGATGTAGAACACCGAGCCCAAAAGAACATTTACCGACGGACTCTCGAACATATACTCTTCAAAAATCACTTCCTCACAAGCAGCTATATCAATAAATGCTCGAAACTTTCTATTATTATGCAATGTAATGTAATATATTTTCATTATATCGGAGATGTGGGCCAAACTCCAGGATTTTGCAGGTATCAAAAATATGGTCATATCTTTATGAAGAATTTTTTTGCCATGATCAAAGATTATTCATTCAATGGGGGCGATACAATATCTTTAGCTTGCAAGATTTCAGAGCCTAATTGTAAACTGGATTTACGTATCATATTGACTGATGATGGTAGTAGCTTTGATGCACTGACGGGTGAAGCACCAAAAAAGACTGGAACAACATCCAAAAATACTATACTGACAATGTTATAGATTAAACCCAAGTCTATAGTTATTCCAAATCAATTAATGATACAATGGAAATAGAAAAGAGATAAAAGCGAAAAAGAGATAAAAAGAACTTTGTTTTTTATTTATTGGCTTTTTTAACTATTTAAATGGGATGAGTCCTTTTGTGCAACTTAAGCCTATTCAACCAAGCCTGAGTTCTTGGCCACAATATTATCTAAACGGTAACAAACAAGTTGAAATCCGTTCTAGTAACGAAATGTCATTTTAACAGTTTTATTAATAGATTGCCCAAATTAACCAAAAAGAAGATACAAAAAAATATTGAAATGCAAATAATCCAGTTAACGGGTATGACCTGCCATATCGACAGTTTGCGACTAGTGGATAAGAATGTTTATATTTTGGATCATATTTATCAATTTATCTATCCAAGAACTATCAAGCAAATTAAACTTGGGGGAATTAATAAAATGATTGAAGGCTTGGCTATACTCGAGGTATATAGAACGGAAGAAAGTCGGAAAAGGGTGTAAAAAACTTTAATTACTAATTTGAATTTTACTTGTTCTAAAAGGATATAGTCGACTAGAAGGATCACAATAGTATAGGCTATGATTGGTAGCAACTGTGACTGAAAAGTACTAAAAAAGATATCCTATTTAGAAGCAGCACCCATAATGGGCCATTTTATTTTTCTTTCAAACCTTCATCTACAAAAAAAAAGTTTCTTATTAGTCAGTTATACTAATAAAAACATATGTGAATTATCTTATAAAAATGGTAATTAAGTTTTAACTTTGCTTGGTGGTTTATAAAAGTTTCCCCCCAGATGTTACTTGAAAACTCCAAACATTAAACGATAATTTGTTGCTCAGATACTCTCGTCGACGGAAAATATCACTTTTCCTACGCTTCTTTTCTTCCTTTTCCTCCAAAACATTAGATATATTAATCTCCACATGAAGGGTCAATGTGGACAAAAAGTCCAGTTCTAAGTGATCGTATTTAATCCGATGTATCGTTGTAAGTAATTTATTCAACTTTCTACTACTACGCCGTTTATTATTATTATTTTATATTATATATTACTGAGCTTACGATCTCGTGTGTATTCCGTATTTTCAAGGTCATCTTTTTGTTCATTTCAAACACGCCAAGCAAGTACTTGCAGCTCATCATGAGCATGTGTTGTTTGGCGTTTTGCGCGTTGAATGCGGTTGGACATCGATGAAACGAAAAGATGGATGTATCTATGCTACGGTCGTTGAACCAGTAGCTTGAGAGGATGATGAGCTTTCAAGTGAACGTCTACTAACTGGGTGTCCACTGCGTTTGGTCTGTGGGTCAGTTATGAACGACCGTTGCTTCTGTTCTCAATCTGTTAAAATAAAAAATGTCAAGGAATTAAGCATCTTCCGGTTGTGGTATATGGCTGCCGAATTCTTGTAAAGTTGCCCTGAATATTTTAACTGTTTTCTAGTAAGAAACGTGTTTAAAAAGAAATTCAAAATTAAACAAAAACCTGTTTAATAACTTGGTGAACTTATTGAATTATATCAGTTAAGAATCTGTCAACCAATTTTGAGAATTGTGATGAACACCTACATTTTTGCAAAATCATATTGAGGTGCATGAAGCATATACTTTTCTGCTCTCTATTTCTTTCATTTTACTGAATACCGTTAAAAATAATTGGATGTTTGGAAACTCGTTTGATTTGCTATCTGATAGGTAAAACGGCATTTTGGGCACATTTTGTTATTTTGTTCAGAATGGCTCTTTTAAATAAAAAATATCTTAATATTTAACTGGAATCACAGTATAAAATAATGTGAAAGATGATAGTGGGTATCAATGTTGTTATATAATTTATATAACTTTTACTAGTAACTTATACACAAAAGAAGTACTTAATCATCCCTTAACTAGTTGATAGTAAAATTATACTTTTCTATATATACTGCTAGAAGAAATTCATTCTTTTTTAGAGTCTCTCTCTAAGTAGGGGTTAGGGGGTGTCAAAATGAATTTCATTTGTAGATTTACGAACTTTGGGAGTGGAGGCACTGTAATTTTATGCAAAAAAAAAAAAAAAAAAGAACGTTCTGAACTTTTTTAATCAGCAGCTGCCGTACCTGTTTTTTTTTTATTAATTTAAACCATAGAATTAAATAAAATGGAAGATTTTATTAATCATCAAATAAATCTAGTTGAGACAGAAAAAAAGGTCGATGTCGATGAAACCTTAAAGATGTTGTCCATGTTCTCACCCGTACAACTTCAAAAACGTGGTGTAGCATTGATTGGTCTTCGGGTGTCAGGTAAAACTATATAGAATATATCATCTATGCAAGAAACAAAAACGGACGGAATCATTTATTATTATCATTATTTCTTTACGTTTTTTATTTAAAAAAGGAATGCGAACTGGTCTTGGAGGAAAAAGGTATAGCATTGTCAAATCTAATCACTAGATCTAAAAAAAAAAGTATAAATGGGAGGTGTTAATAACTTTAAATTTATTATAATAGTTTGATCGATCTCGAGCTCAGTAATGGTAGTAAACCAACGTTTCCAGCACATAAAATTAGTACGGGTGATATTGTAGGTGTGGATGAATATAAAAAGGATAAACAAACCAAGAGTGTGATTGGATCCAATTATTCTGGTGTTGTTTTACGTGCCTCGGATACAAAGATTACAGTTGCATTAGGACACGAAGTTGAGTTACCTCAAGAAGTACAAGAACGCTGTATGATGTAAGGAATAATATAAAAATGTATTGGATAAGTTTATTTGCAGCTATTAACGAGGAGTATTATTTAATTTAAAAATAGTGTTAAACTTGCAAACAATGTTACTTATAATAGGTAAGTTACTTTTTTGAAAAAATAATATTATTATAAAAAATAAGTGAGAAGAAACCAACATTCTACAAAAAAAAAAGAGAAGAAACCAATAAGTAACTGAACTTTAAAGAATGTTAAAGGCGCTGGATCAATTGAAAATGTCAGCACCTGACAATTTAAAGCAAGTATTGCTTGGTCAACATGCTCCTACATCACCTCAAGAATTATCTACTATCGATTTCTTTGATGATACTTTGAATGATTCACAAAAGGATGCTGTTCGATTTGCTTTAGAAGCTAATGAAGTCGCATTAGTGCACGGGCCACCTGGTAAAATATAAAGTTTTTCAATTATTTTGTATTACTATTTTATTTATCTTGTTATACTAATACTAAACTCACCATTATTCATTGTTAAAATAAATTAGGGGTAAGTATAGATAATAAAAATACACTTAATAAAGCAAAAGAATTTAAAATCAATTGATTAAATATATATAGACTGGAAAGACATATACACTTGTTGAAATCATTCGACAACTTGCAGTTGTTCAAAAGAAAAAAGTTTTAGTATGCGGACCATCCAATATTTCTGTTGGTAAGCTTATTATCATCCATTATCATAACTATCGAGCAACTTTTTTTTTGATCCTAATATTAATAACAACGAATATTATTTCCCAATACACTAATATGATTACTATTATTAGATAATTTGGTAGAGCGATTAGCAAAACATAAAATGAATCTTGTTCGAGTAGGTCATCCAGCAAGAATGTTACAATCCGTATTAGAGCATTCTTTGGATATTATTACTCGAACATGTGACTCGGGCCAAATTGTTGCTGATGTACGTCGTGAAATGGATGATACATTAAACAAAATTAGTAAATGTAAAAGACGCGCCGAAAGACGTGAATTATATGCTCTTTTGAAAGATTTAAGAAAGGATTATCGTGCTAGAGAACGAAAAGTGTTGGATGAAGTTATGATGGGTGCCGAAGTTCTTGTATCAACATTGAATGGGTAAAAGTTAGATTTAGCTTTTATATAACTTTTGAATAGTATTAGATAAGTTTGGTAGAGGATCTAATGGTGTAAATTTCATATAGTTGTGGGAGCAAGAGTATGTTTAAACATGAATTTGATGTTGTCATCATTGGTAAGTTATAAAAATAGTATATGTCGGCTTGAAAAAATATAATATTAAAATCATATATATATATATATATATATATAGATGAAGCAACACAAGCACTAGAAGCAGAGTGTTGGATTGCATTGCTCAAAGGCAAGAAAGCGATTTTGGTAAATATAACATTTGACTAGTTTATTAATCTTTATCAAAAGAAATATTTCTGCTGTTCAATTTTTTTTATTAAATTTATCTATTTTTTTTATGTGCGCGCGTGCGTGAAAAAAAAACAGGCTGGTGATCATTTACAATTGCCACCTACAGTCAAAACACCTGTTGCTTTGAACAAAAAAAAGCCTAAAGGCATGTCCACTGATAGTGATCTTACAACAACTTTATTTGATCGACTTTTAAGCATGTATAAAACAAAAGATATCAAACGTATGCTTGTGGTCCAATATCGTATGCATCAAAAGATCATGGAGTTTAGTTCCAAGGAGCTTTATGATAATCGACTTGTTGCGGATCCAAGTGTTTCTGAACATCTCTTGGCAGATATGTCAGATGTAATTAGTTCAGAAAATACAGATGTACCTGTCGTATTGATTGATATTAGTGATACAGGTGTGGGCCATGAAATTGTAGATGATGCTCGCGATAATGGGGAACAAAGTCGAGCAAACGAACTGGAAGTTGAGTTGGCAGTGAAACATATTCAAGCGCTTTTGGATGATGGGCTTTTGGAGGAACATATTGGTGTAATTACACCTTATGCATTTCAAGTAACTCATCTGGTGCGTGCAATTCGAGATAATTGGCCCGCAATTGAAGTGGGTACAGTAGATGGTTTTCAAGGTCGTGAAAAAGAAGCTATTATTTTGTCACTTGTGAGATCCAATGATGAAGGAGAAGTTGGATTTTTAGCCGAAAAGAGACGTTTAAATGGTAAGTCATTATTGTTATTCTTATTTGTTGTTGTTGTGTTAAAGTGATGACGGGGCATTGTTATTATTTATATGTATATACACTCACTAATATCAATACTAATTTAGTTGCCATGACACGGCCCAAACGACATTTATGTGTCATTTGTGATTCTGAGACACTTTCTGGGATCAAGGCAAAAGCAAGTAGATCAGATGGTGGTTTTTTACGTCGCTGGATGGATTGGTTAAGTGAAGAATCTGATTTAAGATTTAGTGAACAATGTGTTTAAAGACAATAAATTAAACCAAATAAAAAAAAAAATGGGCGATTAAAAATATAATATATAAATATGTTTTTGTTTAATAATAATACGGATCATGTTCTGGAAAATCTGTTACTAATGAGCCTGTGGATGGGGCATGATGGTGTAATGTAGTAATATTAGTTAGAATATGACGTAAATGAACGCTTAAATCCTCAGGGCTAGTAGGTTTGGATGATGATTTTTGTTTTTGTTGTTGAGGAGATGTCGATACATCTCGTACAGTGTCAACTAATCCATATACTTGCTGCCACTATAAATACTCTTTAGTCAATCATGCGGTATAATAAATCGGTTTCAAAGATTAAAAAAAAATATAATGTTACCTTGCGTTGCTCTTGATTACGAGCTCGTTTATAATGTGATACCTCCTGTTGTAACTATGGTGCATATATTTATCTGCAGGTATGAGTATACTACATATTATCAGTCCATTTTTATATTTCATATTTTTACCTTAGTAATTTCCTCATTTGCTTTTTGAGCTTGCTCTTCCAAATACTCATTTCTACGACGTTCTTCAGCATATAAATTTTGTAAAGCTTCAATAGCTAAACGATGAATATCAATCAATGTTTTGGGATGTTGCTGTTGAAGTGTAAAAGATGGTGGAGATGGCTCGGAAGCAGACCGTAAATAGACGGCCCGTTGTTGACTTTTAAGTTGATGTTGTGCTTGATCAATATTACCAAAACAGGTTTGTAAGCGACCAGTTGTATTGTCATCCAATAATGGTGATACTACATTTAACTTTTCATCATCAGTGATGGATGATGAAGGAGGTGAAGGTGGGGGAATAAATTCTTGATGATATTGATGTTCATATTGTTGTTGGCATTCCATCGTTAAATATGTCGTTCCTTTTTTTATATTAAATGTGGTGGATAGAAAAGAACAAAATAATAGCAACAAAGGGAAAGAAAGAAGAGAAAAGAAGAAACAAAAAGAAAAAAAAAAGAGAGAAAAGGTGTAAGGGATCGGGTTACCCTTTTATATTCAAATCTGATACATACATACATCCGCACACACTCTTTCTGAAGTATCATCTTTTTTGTTTTTGATTATTATAATCCAAGCCTGGTGTAATGATAATAATGTAACCCGGGCCTCCTCCTCTTGCTTTTTAGTTGTAATTATGATGAGGTTGGTGGTAAATATATACGCGGGAACGGGGCTGTTATCGACACTTTTGAGGGAAATAAGATGTACACATAATATGCATATTTTGCATATAATACATTCCCCGGTTTCTTTTAAGCTAAACCAAGCTAAAAGACAATTTCAGTCCATATGTTTATTGAATATTTATATATAATAATCATAACTATAATGAAACATATTACAAAACCTATTACAATGTAAACTATTTTTGTTTCGCGGCTTCTTATTTTTGTATATGGTTTTTTAGAAACGTATCGACGTAATGATATTTTTCGGATTAAATAATAAAATATTGATCTGAAACGCGAAGCACATTAAAATAACACAAACACCTCCTCTTTTTGTGTTCCATAACATTACTAAATAAACTCTTTGGTGAAGAGAAAAAGAGTGGTACAATAATACAAATTATTTTTATTGCTGGTATTTTTATAATATGTTAATAGTAAAAAAAGATATGTAACAGCAATGATATCAATCGCTAGTGTAAACTGATGATTGGATATATTCATAACCCCTCAATTCATAGAATAATTCACAATCGTATTTTTTTCCACTTTGGTGCCTATTACTATCTACACATATTTTATGTCTATGTGTATACCATCTTTCGAGTATTTAAGGGGAAGACTTAATAGATCCTGTTTTTGTAAAGAATGTTATCGGATGTTTCGGTATCTACCCCGTTATTGTTTATTATCACATTTTTGATCAACTATTATTTTATATTCTTTTGGCAGCACAGACATTTGTTGTTTCACAAAAAACATATGTTTAATTTTACCAAAACCTAATGTCATACCATTTTATTTTTCAAAGCCTTCTTCCTTTTTCTTTCTTTTTTTTTTTTATATATTAGCAACTTCTACTATTATTTTCCACCAAACCAGTAGTTATATGAATGTATTATAATAGATGTTGTAATGGGAATAATAATTTAATAAGTAAATATAATACATACAAACAAAATAATTATAGATAAACAGGAATTATATATACAAAATGTAGTACGATTATTAATGGTGATGATGGAGCATCTTGTCAAAGAAAGCCATGACTTTACTGCCTTTGCTTTCAATATTACTATTAACTCTCCCCCCTTCCCCAGTACCGCTACTACTACCACTGGAATTGATTATAGCTGGAGTATGATTAATTTCATTACTTGTACTTATTTCATTATATTGTGGATTTTTACGAAACCATAGTCGCGCAATAGCATTTTTTGGTCCACTAATATTTTCAGCATCTTTGCAATGGCGCGCCATCTCCAAGAATCGTGTATAACAATGATCATCTGTATCACCATATCGGCTTTTTATAATTTCAACCGTCCGTACTCCCTCGGTCATATCTTCCTTCATATTCTTATTATTACAATAACCGATCATATGCGTTGCAGCTAACGGGATTAACTGCTGTTGACAATAAACGTCACAACAAGCAGCATCAATACCTAGCTCTGCAAGGAATATTGCTGCGTGCAGATTAAACTCCAAATAATGAAACTGGAGTGTTCTACTGGCTTCCAGTGGTTGGTTCCCTGTTTTTTTGTTTATCTGTTGAGGAAGTACATTGGTATAATAATCTTGTATAGTCTTTTGTGCAGGGAAACAGCGATATTTCCCTTCTGCATAAAGGAGTTGTTGAATAGCAGCTACTTGAACAAGGTAAAATGTATGATGGTTGTTTTTCTTGGCAGCTTCCTTTTTACCAATAGGGCTTTCTAAAAGCCATTGCAGATAATTGGCGTACCACAGATGGGTTGGGCGTTGTACGGATGCGTACCCTTCATGATCTTCAAGTAATGGTAAAACATTGGCAACCCGAGCTAAACTATAGTTTTTTTATAATACATGAAGAGAAAATCTAATGTTAGAAGATACAATTCAATTATTTAGTTATTTGTGAAGGATATATATATATATATATAAATGCATAATTTTCTCTTTCATACAAGCGAGTACTGATAATGCCTTCAGCACGTCCTTTTCCGGTTGGATTGTTAGCACCTCGAACCACTTGACCATAATCAACATGAGGATTCATTCTTGTTTCACTATTGATAAAGAAGGTATTAATCAAAGAAATAGCATGATTTGCGTATTCGGATTTATGCAACAAAAAATAACCCAAACAAAGGAAAGTTAAATTTTCTGCAAGTGCTTCTAATTGAGATTGGTCTTTGACTTCGCTGCAATCTGTTGTTAAACAAATAAAACGACAAAAAATAATTAGACCTCCTTTCTACCCCGCCTTTTCTTTTTATTTTGCTGTCTTGCATACGTATGTATATTATATACATATTTTTTTTTCTTTATAACGACGCTCAAAAAGTATTACCTGGGTTGCGTTTTCCGTCACGACGAACATATATTACTTGACCATCTTTTTCTTCCTATAGTATTTAGCTATTTAGTATTTTTCCCTTTTTTTTTGTACGTTTTAAAAAAACAGATTTTGTTGTAGGAAAAGAATATATACCGGCCACCAGTATCTATTTTTAGTATGTTCTTCATTTATTAGTGCATATCAATTACGTTGTTGTAATGCATACTTTATATCAAAAAATAGCAGTACAAAAAAAGAGCAACTTACGGAGCATAACTTAAAAAATCGCGAGGATCTCCACTTGCAGCAATATGAGGAAAAGATTTTCCTATAGTAACACTAAAGGGCCCTTTTTTCATAGCACCTTGTGCAAGTTTACGCAAGCTTTCATAAGCTTCTTTATATTCTCCTTCTGGTGGACTTTTATTTTGACGTAATTCAGCAAGACGACGTAAATGAATATATTCTATTTCTGGTTTTTTTGGACCCATAATAAATAAATAACAGAAAAACGTATATAAAAAAGAATATATGTATAGAAAAGAAGAGGGAAAAAAGAAAGAAGGAAGATAAATAATTAATGAATGGATGAGAGAGATTCGTGTCTCTTTTTTTAGTATAAACTCAGCGATCATGTTTCTAAAAGAAAATGGTTCAACGCAAGAAAGCGCAATAAAAAAAAAGGGTCAGACCTGATTTCTCATTATTAAGCATTATATTCCACGTATCTTTTGTTTATGTTATATATACATATATTAATGGATATGAACTTATTATTATACTATTTTGTATTTTTTTATAGTACGTAGCACATAAGAATAATAACACGGTTTAAAGGAACAAGCATAAAAAAAGAAAGCGGAAAAAAGGGAAAAGTATTTTATTTTTGTTTGTTTTTTAACAAAAAAAATTGGTTCTATTTTATTTTATTTGTATATTGTTGAGAGCAATCATAACAGAGTTTAATCCAACGCCTGACGGTTTTGCTTTCCTTATTGTATAATCATTGTTCCCTTTCCCAATAAAGATTTTCGACAATTTCAACAAGACGTGGCGCTTCTTGCTCCACCCATTCTTTGTTGTCAATACTGTAGTTCCATTTTCACTTGGATTGCGATTTTTGGTTGCATAAAAGAAAAAAGAATAGGAGTATTAGCTGCCGCAGTTAATGGTTGAATTCAATAATTATGGCTGTTATTGTGGATACCATCACTGCAGCCCATATCTATCCATGAATTTCCCAATAATAGTACATAAGCCAATTCGCAAAAGAATTAGAAGAGGTATTATGTTTAACTATTATGGTAGTCATGGTAATGACGTAAATGTTAATACGCTAATAAATTTCCTTCTGCGCAGAATTATAAAACCCTTTCTATTCACTACATTAAACAGCTCAGTGCCATTTAATAACTCTGTTTGCAAATGAGCTTTGTTTATTAAATAAATACTTTCTACTAAAAAGTTGGGATATTTTGGGTGCTAAGTATGTATTTCTATAAGTAAAATGAAACTGTGAAAAATTCAAGAGCCATCAATATTAACTTGGTCTGTATTAAGTTTCTAAATTTCTTTTTTTTTTGTACTTGTCTTTTATCTTTTGTCATTTTATTGTTTCCATGATGATAACATGATAATTAAGATCGCTAGATGTCGCTAGTGGAAACTTAATCACATGATATGAAAAAAAACATACGTATTTTAGCTATATATGCAGCGCCAAATTTTTCAGAAAAGTAGAATATTGATTTTAGGAGCTGTGTGTTTAAGATGAAGCTGTATTTGTGAGGTCAAGGCGTAGTAGACTTGCCAGAACAGTAGTTTCAAATAACTGTGAGATTAACCCTACTATTCTATACGTCTGGACTTGTTTCTTAGGAAACCACAAGCCGTAACTAAAAATAAGAAGAAAAACTGGAAGAGAAGAAGGAATGCATTGTTACAAAGAATACGAGATTTTGAATATAGTAATGATTCTGCTTGATAAGAACAATATTTACGAAAAAACTCTTGTACTGGATAATGATGGAATACATCATTCAATTTTTGTACACTAAGTAGTTGGGGACAGAAGATATGAAATCTAATATGTTCCAGCTTATTCTCCTCTTTTAAATCTTATTAAGTTGTTTTGCTCAAAGCTAAAGGTTGGTGTATGATGCGAGGATGATACATTAAGAACACCACGTCTTATTTAATGCGCCAAGGAGTTAACTTCTAAAGAGTGTCAGGGTTGGGTATCATATTCGAGATCATTTTCTCCAGGGTGTATTCTGGAGCAAAATAAATAAATAACTTTCGTTTTTAATATTATTATTTTTTCTGAATGCAAAAGTTAAATCATAATGAGATACTCAAGTATAATAATAGTGGAACCTAAATGTAAATTTAATGGGGCGCAAAAGTAAAAATGGGGGGGGGGTACAAAGTAATAATCTATCCAATTCCTTTACTTCTTTTTTAGTCCTACTTCTTATTATCTTAACTCGATCAACTTTATTTTTTTCAAACTTTTATTTATTATTATTATTTCTTAAAAAAAAAAAAACTATTCTATACATAATAAAATGTATTGGCTTAATGGTGTTGCAAGTCAACTGTCGCTAGCCAATGCATTGCGCGGCAACAAAGATAATCAAAGCCAAGATGCAGATAAACATTTTCGTCAACCATTAGATATTGTTAGTGTAGAACCATCACCGCACGCGTCACTTTTTGTTAGTTGCACTTCCACTGCTGTTTATTTATGGTCCGTAAAGGTAAAATTGCTTTCATTTACAAATAAGACACATCGAATATGGTTTTCAGCCCATCGCACGTATATATCACACACACTATTGCTATCCTTGTCAAAAAGAATCTCTCTCTCTCTTTTTTTTTGTATATTAATATATAAAGTATTATGTGTTTAAATTCTTCATATTCTTAGCCAACGGTTGTATTATCATTTGTCGAAAGATCAGAAAAGCATATTAATGAATTCGGTGCTAATAAACATATCATGTGGAAACCGGATGCAACAGCTATTGTGATCCTGGTACGTTTTAGCTATTAATTTGGATTGATTGGATTAATTGATTGATTGGTTGATAATAATAGGAATAGTACTAATGCTAAGGAAATCAAATTATAATTGATTATTTTCAGACTACCAAAAACTATCTTTTACTTTATGCTATTCTCAACTTTGATCAGCGATCGTTTGAATTTAACTTTCCGCATTCTCATCATGCTGTCGTTACAGGGCCAGGTGAAGGAGGTGGACCAAGAACAATGTTATTAAAGTTTCGATTAGCTATCCGGGTGGATGCTGGTATAGAATGGTAAGAAATAAGAATGAAATTTATGCAAGTAATAATGAATCACAAAAAAAAGAGGAGAAAGATAATTAATTATAATGATAATAGTGGTACATCATCTGATGATACACTTATTATTGCTACACAAAAACCTGCAGCTATTCAATGTATTTCTTGGAATCCACATGAAGTTAATTCAACACAAACTGCTGTACAAAGTAAACTTGGTATATTTGTTAATTCATCAGGTAAAGAAAAAAAAAGATCCTTATATATATAGAGCGGAAGGGAGGAGAGGAGAAGATGATCAAAAGAAGCAACTTTTTTTTTGTTTGTTTTTAATCTTTATATTTTTTTTATAGAAAAGGTCATATCGGCCAATTATGATAAGGCAATGAATGTATCGGTTTGGATTACGGATGTAGGAAGAGTTTATTTTATTCAAAATGCTGGTTCTTCAACACCTAGACAGCGACGAAGAAGTAGTAGTAGACGAGTAAGTTTACCTTAATCATTTCTATATGTATAAATATATGTAATAGTAGATATGAATAATTTATATAACTTAACAATAGTCAATTAACATGAACATACATATATACATTATTTAGTTAAGTTCTCCTTCAGCAGCTTCGGCAGGAATGTCACCTACGATCCCAAGTTATAAAGAAATGATTACATGGACAGGTAGTTGTTTCCATGGTGAAGAAGGATTATTGGATGTCGGTAAACAAGCAACTTCTGTTGCTGTGAATGGTAAATTTTCACTTATTGCTGTTGGAACAAAAAGGTTAGTAGTTTTATCTGTATATATGATTTTATTGTGTGTGACGGGGAACAATTTGAGAAACTTTATATTCAAGATAATACTGTTATTATTATTATTATATTTAGTGGAAAAGTATACGTTTATTCAGCCAATAACTATATTTCTGCACCGACTCTTTCACATGAATTTATACGACAAACGAATGGTCCAGCTGATCTACGATCCAAAATAAATGCAACACAAAGTAGTATAAAATCACTCGCATGGACTTCAGATGGATATGCATTAGCCGTTGGTTTTGAAAGTAAAGGAATCGCTATATGGAGTGTTTATGGTCATCTTTTATCATCCATTAGTGATATAGACGATATATTCTTTAGTCAAGATGACGGCGGAGAGTAAGCACATATTTTTTTTCTATATCGGATGAATTTATTGAGATGAGAGGTAAAGAGCAAAAAGCAAAAAGATTATTAATAATGGTTTCAATAATATTAGACCTCACCTTCCACAAGATAAATATATTAAAGGTGTCAGCTCATTGGTACGATTTTAAATACGCTGGAAACAGACAAAAAAATTGCCATTTATTATTATCACATTATAACTTACAAACTTCATGTAATGCTGTCATTTGTATAATAGTTTTGGGGACCTGGTAATCATAATTTATTTATTCTAAGTGCACCCGAACTTAAAGAAAAAGATGATGATTACTTTGCTATTGAAAGTGAAAGAGCAAGTTTATTTACATTACCATTTGCAAAATCGGCTATTACCAATTTTCATAATGCTGTAAGTGTTATCATCAATGTTTTTTTTGGTGGTGAAATATGGATTACAGTAGTATGATAGTAATTATATATGTAAACTTTGGAATAACAAAATATTTAGGATAATGCAAGGCGAGGATTATTACAAATGGATGATAGAATACTGCTTTATAATTATGGTGGAGATTATCAAGAAAATAATACAACAACAATTGATCCAGATGCGGTTTTATGGACACAAGTGTTGGTGAGATTAGCAATAAGAGAAAAAGGAGAAGAGAGAAAAAAAGGTAGAAAAAAATCGGGGAGTCCACAGCAAATAATACTAATATGTCATTAATGGATATACTTGTTTTAAGTATCCACCTATGTATATTACAGATCACTGGCCAATTCGAGTAAGTAGCGTGACGGAACCAAAAAAGAGAAAACAATTAAGTTGGGAACGGGCAGAGAAAAAAAGGGGAAAAGATCAACGTCGTTCAAGTCTAAATATGTATGTGGCTAACTTGCATGAAAAATAAAATATAGTATTCATCAATCAGTTCAGATGGAAGATTTGTTGCTGTTGCAGGACGCAGGGGATTAGCGCACTACAATACATTTTCTAATCGTTGGAAAATGTTTGGAAATCAACAACAAGAACAGGGTTTTCTTGTTCGTGGTGGTATGGCTTGGTATAAGAATATATTGATTGCCGCTTGTGAAGTATTAAATGCCCCAGTTGCTGGAAAACTTTATGAGGTATATATATGTATCATGATGAGTGATAATAATGAATGTACTCATGCTTAGATATTTACATTTTCATATTTACATTTTTATATGTATCTAGTTACGACTATATTCGCGAGACAATAACCTCGACAATGCACATATTTTATATACAGAAACTTTACAACATACCCCACTCTACATCAATATATGTGGAAGTTATTTATTAGTATATACGTCTGATAATGTTTTGAATATTTATAATATTATAACACGATCTGAAAGTATAAATGCAGCCAACGCAGCTATTATGAATGGGAATGGAAATGTGAATGTAGCTCGTTTGGAACGAGTACGAAGGGTTGCCTTTGGCAACGTGGTTGCCAGGGTAACGCGAGTACGTGGTATTAGTTTATTTGGAAGTCATACAGGAGGTAAAAAAGTTCTATGGCTCGAAAAAAAATCTATATTTATACATCTTTAATAATAACATCTGCGCTTGTAATTAATTTAGATCAAATGAATTCGTTGGGTGACGTTATTTCTGCAAATATTATTATTCTTGTGGACGGAAAATTAATTATGCTTTGTCCTCGTGTACCTGTATGTCAAAAATTGTATTAAGAAAAAAAAAAGAAAAAGGAAAACAGAAAGAGAATGTACAATTAACATCAACATATTCCCCCCTCTAGGATGATGATGATGACTCCGATTTGACAGGACAAGCTAGTTCACAATCACAGTACGATTTACATGTCTTATCAGATAAAGTAGAGTATTATTGGATTGGACGAAAAAGTGTAGCGAATCTTTTGACATCACTTTGGATTGTGGATGGTAAAGGTGTCAAAGTATTTGCAAACCTTTTAAGAAGTGATGATTATGGGTTTAATACATTCAGTAATGATCCATTTGAAAGTGAGCCATCTACACCTACAACACCAGGTTATTTAGCAGCTAGAGCCAATATTGGTCGACCTTATTCACTAGGTTTTCATATTGGGCCAGAACCTTTATCACCCTCCATGTCAGTTGTAGAAATGGATGGATATTCACGTTGGCGAATTCCAAGCATTCGACAATTGGATGAAGGAACAATACATATACCATTAGATTTTTATCCTCATTGTAAGTATCCTATGATTAATTTTTTTAAAAAAACTTGTTGATGTATGGGAAAGGAGAAAAAGTTATATTAATATATATATACGTGTGTGTTTCAAAACAAAACTACCAGCTGTACTTCTAGAAAAAGGTGTTGTCATTGGTATTGAACAAGGGATGGTGTTCAAAGAGTCATTAGGGTTTATGATTTACAAAATGAGTAGTAAGGTACTGTATAAAAAATAAGTTTCATTGATTCTTTTCTACACATACACATACACACACATGTATATATATATATTTACCAAAAAAGAACTGGTTACTACTATTATTTAGACACATTTATTTATTCACCACATATTACAACATTTGTTACGCCAAGGTTTTGAAGAAGATGCAGTTGTGTTTGGTCGTGCTTATGAACGATTGATCTATTTTGGACATTCACTCGAAATTTTACTTCATACTGTTCTGGAAGAAGAAACGGAAAATCGGCCACATCAAGGTATGAATATACTTAGATTAATATTATTTTTAAATAAGATTTTTTTTCTTGTTTTTACGTGCATAATACTGCATATTTGATACGTATCAATCTATCATGTAATAGCTTATATATTAATAACATATTACAATAACACCGAAATTTGTATATAATAGATCCAATATTACCGTTGGTGATTAAGTATTTGGATCAATTCCCTCATGCATTAGATGTTATTGTGAGTTGCGCAAGAAAAACAGAAGTAGCATTATGGGATCATTTATTTTCTGTCGTGGGTGAACCAAAAGATTTATTTGAGGTAACAAGAATGATCTACTTTTGAAACGACCGTTTAATGCATAAAGAAAATTGAAGAAAAAAAAAACTCTACTCACATCACCATATCTTTTTTCTGTTCTTGCAGTTATGTTTATCTGATGGTCGACTACGTACTGCAACCTCATATTTGATTATCCTTCAAACAATGCAGCCTTTAGCTGTTGGTGGCAAAGTAAATAATCCTTCTCCCCCACTTTTTTCAAGGCTAAAATAACATTTCTGCATATATCAAAATTCAACAGAGCATTAATTGCATATATGTTTATTTATTTATATTGCTATATAGGATACAATACGTCTTTTACAAAAAGCAATGGATGTAGAAGATTTTGAATTATGTAAAGAACTTGTTCGATTTCTTAGTTCCATTGATAGTAAGTAAAGAAATAAAAATAAAAACGGGGTATGCTGATGATTTTAAAACGATCCAATAACATTAAAAAAAAAATTAAGATTCAGGCAAAACCTTGCAAGAAGCATTAGAAGTGATTAAAAATCGTATGGATCCTAATAATCCAATGTCACCAAATACTGAGGATGCACAAGTAGACAAGGTGGTGCAAAGTATGCAAGGATTAACCACTGGTACTTAATTATGATTGATTGTTTTATATTTATAAATAAATTATTATATATAAAGGATAACAACAAACAACAACAAATCCCCCAATATAATATATATTGACAACGCACTTACCATCCAACTAATAATAATAATAATAAACCAATGGAAAAAGCAACGATAATATACTGAACAAAGGCAGATGACATGATCATCTTTTTCAATTGTGGAAGTACCAAAGATAGTAAATTGGAACCTTCTGGTATCTGCATCTGTATCTGTATTGGGTCTGTGTTGTACGATTTATATAGTTTATGATATAGTGAGAGCAAGCATAAAAAGATAGTGATGATGACGACGATGTGGGCCACTCCTGTTCACTGTTCTGCACACATGACGACCGGGGGTAAAAGGCAATGTACATATCAAAACTGCAGAATATGAGAACGCCCATCCCATTCATTCTGTCTTGTTTTTTAGAGTGATCAAAATCTGTGCTTTAAAAAATTACTAGCACATTTAATAAATAATATCTTGTTGAATCTTCTCGTTTTCTTTCCCCCCCTTTTCTCTCTCTTTTTCTGTCTCTCCTATATTTAAGCATTATTTTATTATTATCCCTTCCTTTTCTTTCTTTTTCTTTTTGTACTTGCTTTGATTTACTTCGTTTTCCATCCTTTCTTTCTTTTTTTAATAGTAGCAGTAGTAATAATTATATCATAATAACAATAATGGCTAAACCAAAGAAGCGTAATAATAAGAATAGACCTATTACAGGTGCTACTACGACTTCTTCAAGACTTTCACAGCAACATCCAACGCAATTTTCTTCTCGAATTGAATTGGATCAAGATTCTTCTTCCTCTCCATTTCAACCTCTCAACATGTTTTTTAATCGATCACGAAATCCTCGTTACGCAGCTATTCCCGAATTGAATGCACCACAAGTGAGTTTTATTTTTAAGTGTTTTTTATAACTTATGCCTTTTTGTTTTCTCTTGTGAAACAAAAAGGTTTTTTTTTTGAGGTTTTATATTTCTTTTTTTATTTGGTTGGCGCAGTACCTGATTAAAATGAGATAGGACAATCCGGTCCCTACTTATTTTACCAGACCAAATATGGGCGGCGAAGGAAGAGGACCACCATCAAGTGAAGGAGGATTTTACGATAATAATGTTCTCATCAATATGACCGATAGCAATAATAACACCAACCATAATAGCGGTAGCAACCATTACGATGATGAAAATGGAACCAATTCATCTACATCAGGCACCAATACACTCAATAACAATAGTAAAGCTAGTAGTACAACGCCATCACCATTACCACCTGGATTAAGTAATTTATATAATTCTGACGCAGATACTGCTGGATCAAGACAAGATTCAATTGAAGGAGATGTATGTTTTCCACCTGGTGATGATAAAGATGATCGCAATGGTATTGACTTTGATGCATTAGAAGAGTATATTCAAGAAGAACAGCGAAATCATCATAATGATTATCATCCACGACGACGACGACTTTCAAATATGGTATCAACAGATACAAGGAAGGTGGGTAGTTGGTATGGCGATCGACTTAAGGTAACATATGATTACAATTTTGATACATATATCCAAGGAAGGGGGTAGATCTATAATTGTTAATGGGAATAATAATGAACTGTATATGGGGGTGGGACGGGATATATATATAGCATACACAGGAAGATCCCGATGTTTATCGATTTACATATTATTCACCTTCCGAACCGTCCACTATCCATGCACGCTCATTTAGTGAAATTCCTTCGAATGGAGATCAGCTGAGTACGATGATAAAAAAAGGGTGTTTTTGGATCGATGTTTTATGTCCTACTGATGCAGAAATGAAAGCACTAAGCAAGGTTCGTCTTTATTTATTTTTATGTGTTTAAATTAATTAATGGGACAAAACGAGAGATAATTCTATTAACCTTACATGTCATGTGTGTTACATGTAATGTGTGTAAAATAACTAATTTATGGTTTTTTTTTTTTTTTTACAGATTTTTCATATTCACCCATTGACTGCAGAAGATATTACTATGGAAGAACCAAGGGAGAAATGTGAAGTTTTCAAAAATTATTATTTCATATGTTTTCGTTCATTTGATCAAGATCAACATTCAATCAATTATCTTCAACCTATTGGCATGTATATGATCATTCTTAAAGAAGGCGTTCTTACTGTAAGTTTTTTTCTCTCTCCCTACATAATTACTTATTTAAAAGCTCTCTCATTGACTCATGCTGCTATTATTTTAGTTTCATTTTCGAAATATGCCACATCCATATAGTGTTAGAAAGCGGATCAAGCAATTGAAGGATTACATCAACGTTACGCCAGGTAGGTATTGTGTTACTCTTGAAAAAGAAACTCAGCCAAAAAACTATATAATTTTTGCCAAGAAAACTAAAATTTCCTTCTTTTTTTTGTGATAATAATAATAATAAATAGACTGGATCTGTTATGCGGTTTTGGATGATATTACTGATTCATTCGCTCCATTGATAAGAATGATCGAGTTTGAAGTTGACTCAATTGATGAATTGGTGTTGATTCTCAAAGAATCCGAACAATCCGATATGTTACGGAGAATTGGATATTGCCGTAAGAGGATGATGGGATTATTACGGCTTTTAGTCAGTAAAGCTGATGTAATTAAAACGATCATTAAACGTGGTGAAACCAAAGCTACAGATGGTAATCGACCTGCTTTATCAAGTGAAGTGGCACTTTATCTTGGTGATGTTCAAGGTAAAAATAAAAAATCAAAAGTCGTAAACCAAAAGAAAGAAATCTCTACATTTCAAAATCTTTTATTATTCTTACTATTGCGTACTGATAATGGATGGCCAATTATGTTTATTTACAAAAAAATAGATCACATTATCACCATGTTACAATCTTTAAATCATTATGAAAAAATATCATCAAGATCTCATTCTAATTATCTTGCACAAATATCAATTGAGATGACACAAACAAATAATGAAATCAATGATGTTCTTTCCAAGTTAACAGCATTAGGAAGTGTGCTTATTCCTATGAACCTTGTTACTGGTCTCTGGGGTATGAACGTTATCGTTCCTGGACAATTCAGAGAAGATTTGACTTGGTTTTTTTGTATCATGTGCTCCATTCTTACATTTTGTGTATTATCCACGCTTATGATGCGATATTACAAAATTATTTGATTTTACTTCTTTTCCCTCTCCTCTCCTCTGTTACTCGCTTGTTTTTTTTCACTATTATTATTGACAACTGCAAAACGCAAAAAGAATACTACAAATAGCATCATCATCATCCACAGTCCGTCTTTCTCTTGACATGTTACTTAGAGACTTCATACTTTATTACATATAAAAATTCATCTACCTCCTTTTTCTTACCCCTTCTAGCATTTCATTTTTTCCCCTTCTTTTTTTTTTATTTTCTCACTTATACATATTATATATATAATGTCTTTTGGGATTGCATTATTATTTTTCTTTATCTTAGTATATCACTATCTCTATTAGTAGTTATTATTTGCATGATAATTTTTTTTAATACAACGTGGTACAATATAATTCTTTTGCTTTTCAGATAATTTTATTGAAACGATTTTTTGGATTGTATAAAAATAAAAAGCGATTATATATTACTTTTGTCATTTTATATACACCTTATAGTTATTTATCATCATATTTTGTTTTAGCAAGATTTTTACAATAGCTTTTTCTTTACTTTTTTTAGTCATCGCTAGGTACATAGAAACTTTATTGATTTGTTATGCAGTAACAAATGGTTTATTGTTATTATCAAGTATCGAGAATAAAGTTTTTACATATAAGTTAAAAATTGTTTTTATTCATATTCAGAAAATAATGCTCAATGGAAATGCTTTACTGAATATACTAGCAGCGCGAGTCAACAAGTAATACACAAATATTATGTTCTACAGCTTGTCTGCTATTTATTGGTAATAATGATGGCTTTAAAATTTTATATTTGCTGTTACGTAGATACAAAAAAATATAAAATGTTTACAATAGTTAAGATATATTATAGTATAATATGTTGCTATGCGCATATGTAAAAAATGAAACGAGAAAACGTGAATTCAGCTACTGACTATATTCAAGTAACAATGGATATATTTAATTATAAAAACCAATAAATATGTATTAGAACATCTTATATACACCGTATGTGGTTTAATAAATAAATCAATGCAATCTAAGGTTAATTAATTACAGCAAGTAGCGACAGAAAACTTGTTTGGATCCAAGCAAATCGGCAAACAAGCTGAGTTCCTTTTTTTTTCAAGTCAAGAATTCATTTGGTCGCTGGGTAGAGTAAGAGTAAAGTCACTCCACTACACATACACTCACATACTTCTCACACACATACTTCTTTTTTCTTCTTCAGCGTTTTTTTTCTTTTCTCTCTCTCTCTCTCTCTCACTCTCACTCACTCTCTCTTTTTTTTTAAAAGAAAACAAAAAAAAACGTGTTTCTTAATATTTTTTTACTCCTTTTTCAATACAAACCCTTTTTTTAAACCTTGAAGATAATCAGTCGATCCGTCAATCTCCATCTTGTAGAAGAAAATGGTTTCGGACGACGAAGATTTGGATTGTCCTCTTTGTATGGAGGAGTTCGACATTGCTGATCGCAATTTTCGTCCCTGCCCTTGTGGTTATCAGGTATAATTTCAATAACAGTGTCAATTTTAAATATACAAATAAACTAGTATCAGCAGCACTAAATGAAGTTTACAATGTTTATATAAAAAATAGATTTGTCGGTTTTGTTGGCATCACATTAAATCCAATCTGAATGGACGTTGCCCTGCCTGTAGACGTCAATATAGTGATCAAATTGTTCAGTTTATTCCTGTTAGTGCTGATGAGATTGTTCGACTTAAAAAGGAAAAAAAGGAAAAGGAACGACAACATAAAGATATGAAGGACTCCAATCGTCGTCATTTATCCAATGTCAGAGTTGTGCAAAAGAATCTTGTCTATGTACTTGGCCTGAGCTCAAAATATGCTAGTATGGAGGTATGTGTATGACGAATTCATTTTATTTTTATGATTCGATTTATTATTTGTTGCTTTCATTTTTTTCTTTTTCTACGAAAAAAACAAAATAAAAGCTCGCTTTCCTTCTCCTTTTTATTACTATTTGTTATTTACTATTTTATCTTTTGAATCAACCTTTTATTTATTTTGATTAATAAGTAATATCTTTTTATGTTATATCATATAACTAATCTGTTTATTTTTAATTTAGCATGAATTCTTTAAAAAGTATGGAAAAATAGCCAAACTTGTCGTTTCTAAACGATCTACTACCCAGCAGTCTGGTAATCAATCGTCTGTAGGAATTTATGTTACATATTGTCGTAAAGAAGATGCTGCCGACGCAATTGAAGGTATTAATGGCTCTACTTGTGAAGGTCGTTCTTTGAGGTATGTATATATATTAACAATAATAACAAATGGAGAAAATAAAGTAAACAGTCAAAAAAGTTTTCGTGTTGGATGGGTGAATTGTAAAAACTTATACATTTATCTTTATTTTTATAATTGACAAGAGCATCGTACGGCACTACGAAATACTGTACTTATTATTTACGACATATGTCATGTCCGAATCCAAATTGTATGTACTTGCATGAGCCTGGGGAGGATGTTGATAGTTACACCAAGGATAATTTAAATATTGGGTAAGCTTTATATTCATAAAGAGATTATATGTGTATTTTTGCGTGTGTATGTACGCAGTAATGTTTACCGTCTCTTTTATTATTATTAGTAAACACCCAAGTGGATCAGGAAATCAAACATATCCAAATAAACGACTGACACCAACATGTTCGATATCGACTACCACTGCAAATACAGCTGCAGGCTCGTCTACATCTGCTTCTGCTGCACCACCTCCTGCTACTGCAACATCGACAACGCAGGTGCCTACAAAGCCATTAGCACGACCATCCGCATCAAATGACGCGTTACCAGCGGAGCCTCCACGCAAAAGCGCGTGGGCACCTATACCAAAAGTCGCTCCACCACCACCTCCTCCACCTGTCGTTCCAGAGCCCGTTGTTGAAACTCCCGAACCTGAGCCTGAACCTGAACCCGAAATTCAACCTAAGGTCGAACCCGAACTCAAGTTTGAACCAGTTGTACCAAAGAAACAGAAACAACAGCAACGGGAACGTGAGCGGGAGCGGGAGCAATCATCGCCTTCACCTCCATCACAGCGACAAGAATCGAGGGATATACAACAGCCCAAACCTTCTACTTCCGGATCTGTATCTGAAATACAGCAACAACAACAAACAAAGGGTAAAAATGTATTGGAAAAGGCTAGTAAACCTATTGCAATCGAAAAGAAACCTGCCCTTCCAGCAACTGCATCGTGGGGTAAGGGAACGAATAATTTATCATCGAGTCATGAAAGTGCAGCAACGCCTATCAATTTTGGTCCCTCATTGTCGGACGCATTGACAGCTGCTCAAAAACCAAAACATTCCCCATCAATTCCACGAAAGAAGGAAAAGAAATTGAAATCCAAGATGATTCGATTGGAAGATTTCGAGGAAGGTTTACGTTCAACGAGCGGAAAAGCAAACAAAAAGCAACAACAAAAAGAGACAACAGCAGTTTCTTCACGTCCAGCTGAAAGTGCTTTATCTGCACAAATTAAACAACAAGAGTCACCATGGAAACCTATTCAGATACCAGCACAAGGTGTCAAGCCTATTTTAGAACCTACACAACAATCAGAACATGAAGAGTTACCTGGAACTGCTACAGCAGCACCATCTACTCAACCTGAAACAACTATTAAGGAAAAGGAAAAGACTCCTTCTCCTATTGTGGAGAATATGGTTATAGAAGAGCATCAAGTCGAAACACGTGTTGAACAAAAACCCCAAGCAGCAGAATCGAAGGGACCAATTAGGACTGAAACGAATGAGGAAGATGTTACAGCTATATCGGAGGGAGAGGTGGATGTACAAAAACAAATGAATCATTATGAAGATATACAAATACCATCAGGAAGACCAGAGGATGTAGATGAGGATAATAAGCGACGTGATTCATCTGCTGATGCTATCATTCCAGTTGAAGATAAAACTGCAGCATTAGATCAATATAAATTTTCACCTGATACTGTTGACCAACCCTCTTTTGCGAATTATATCCTTGGGAGTGTTATGTTGGATAATGATGATAGAACTAGTGAAGATGCTTTTGACATGGAAGGTGGCCTCTCTAGCTTAAAGGGCGATCTTGATTCAGAATATGATGCCATGGCGGCTGCGCAAGATGAGGAATTCCATCAGCAACAACGACTGAATGCTTTAGATGAACTTGAGCGATCAGAAAAAATACAGGAAGATGAACATCACCATCATAATCATGAATTCACATCACCTTTGCTTGCTATGGAACAATTCTCGGCTCTCATCAACCAAGAATTGGTACAAAATTCGCCTGAACGACCTTTGGATGAATTTGATCGTCGACCTATTGTACATCAACAGCAACAACAGCATCCACCCTCGACATTATTCCAAGATCTTGGATTACCATTTGACCAACAACAACAGAATCAAGGTCAGCAACAACCACCTCCACACCAACAACGTGCGCACGGACCACCACCTGGTATTCATGGCCCACCTGAATGGCGATCCCATCATTTTGATCCATTTAATGGTCAAGATCCTGCAGCAGCAAGACGTTTACAGCATTCCCAACAAATGTTGGAAGCATCTGGACTTTTCCCTGGCTTTCCTCCTCGCCCTCCTCCGATGTTCGGTGTTTCACCTGATTTCCATGGAAATGGTGGAACCCCACCTCCTCCACCACCACCACAAGGGCCTCCTCCTCCACCAGGCATGTTTGGTCCACCCCCTCCACCCCCTGGTATGATGCACCGTCCTGAATTTATGAACATGCCACCTGGATTGAATCCTCCACCTCCTCCTATGGTTGATAATTCTGACATGGGAAATCTTGAACAGGGCCTGCATGATATGAATTTACAGCAACAACAGCAACAACATAATCATCACCAAAATAATAATGACTCTCTACGAACCATGCAAGATAATTTACGTGCATTGCTACCTAACGTGAATATTAGTTTTGGCCCTATGCGGCCTGCTCCTGGTCCCGGAAGTGTCGAAGAAAGTGGAATGATTCCTCCTCCTAATAATAACAAACCCCATACACCGAGTCATGATGAACCTGAATTCTTAATTCAACGAAGACCTTCTGAGCATGTTCATCCAAGATTCGACTTTAATCAAGTTAATTACAATGGTGAATTTTCATCACCCTCAAGAGAGCATACCCACTTTAATAGTACTATGTCACCTCAACGTAATGAAGAGAAAGTTTTTATTTCAAGTAATGGAGTACCTCATCATAAACCCGATGCTTATCCAGAACATGAACACGAACGGATTCAGGAGGAACAACAAGCTGGAGGAACACATGATGTGAAACAAGATGCACAAAACTTTTTTGGAGAATTTCTTCGAAAAGCTGCCGCTTCTACTGGACCTGGTAATCCACCACCCATGCATCACAATGTCCCCTTGGAAGAAGTACCTAGAAAAGGTAATTATATATATATTATAAAAAAGAAGAGTATGAATGAGAGAGAGAGATAGAGAAAATGTACAATGTTCATTCCTTATTAATGCTGTTATATGTAAAATCTAGCATCACTTCCATTTCAAGATCCAGCCATCATGTCTATGCGTATGAGTGGTGAAAAGAAAACACCAGATATGACTGAATCGCAAAATACGATTTTACAAATTCTTGGTGGACAACAACAACCTCCACAACCTCCACAACAACAGCAGCAACAACAAGGAGAGACAATGTTGTTAAATCAAGCAATGCGTTCACCACCTGAAGATATTTTTGCAAGGGAAATTCCACCCAAACCATTTGACATGTTTACGGAACAGCATCAACATCCTCCGCCACCCATGCCATTCCATCATCATCAACCTCCACCACCCCCTCCACCTCCATTCATGTCAGGTTTTATGGGTGGAATGCCACCCCCACCTCACCATCACCACCGTCATCATCAATTTCACCATATGCAAGACCAACCACCACCTGGAATGATGCCTATGCAACCACCACCTCAGCAACAACAACAACAACCTATTCCACTTCAAATGCAAATGGAAATGGAAATGGGTTATAGAGCCAGAAATGGAAGTATTCCTGGTGGTAATTTCCCTCCAGGTTTATTTCCTAATACTAATACTAATAACAACGGAGGTGGAAGATTTGATGGAATGTAAAAAAAATCATATAATTTTGTGAGGGTTCATTTTGATTCTTCTGTGTATTTTTTTTTCTTAGTTTAATCTTTTTAAAAAAAGAGTTTGTTTAATAGTTGATTTCATTTTTTCATTTTTTGGCATTTTAAATAATATATCAATCAAGGGTTTCTATCACTCTTTCTCTCTCTATCCTCTTTTTTTTTAAATCAGAAATATATAATAATAGATATTATTTTTATTACCCAAGAATTAACTATTTGAAATGAATTGGATTAATATCTGAAGTTTTTTTTTTTTTTTTTTTTTTTTTTTTGTAAAACATAAATTATCAACACTCTCCTACATACAAAAGAACGTTTAATGCATAATTTGTGTGTGGGAATTGATCGATCATGTTTACATAATATCCAAGTATAGCAAAAGTAGGACAAGAAAAAAAAAGCTCGGCGAGAGGGTCTTAATAAATTAAAAAACATATACGTAGGTATAAGGTACGATGTTATTTATTTTTACGTATACGTATTGTATAAAAATACTATATAAAATTAAGAAAATTAAGCGATTATTGTACAGGATACAAAAACTGATGATATGTAATATATAATTGAGCAGGATGTCGATAATGAACTAGTCAATTCGGATAGTATCACTTTCTGTTGGACAATAAATCTAATGTACAGTAGTAAAGAGAAAATTATCAGTCTCAAGGACACAAAAATTAACATATATCATATTTTTCATAAAATAAACTATTACCTCCAAGTTCTCATCATAATTCAATATTTCTTTAGGCTTCTCAGCTTGGCTCTTGAAAAGATTGTTCCAAACAATCTTGAAAAATCACAAAGTAAATAAAAAAAATAAGAAAATGATAAACGTTTTAAAATTGGGTGGATGGAGTGGAAGAATGCAGTTACATAAAAATAGATAATAAATATAACAAACCTTTGCTACCCATTCATGCGCAAGTTTTCCGGGATGGAAACAGTCAACATTGCTATTAAAACACCAATCCGATGATTTAGTCATTGAAAAAAAAAACATCTCTTTTTTTTTTGTTCCCGAGTTCTACCCCACAAATCATATACCCTTTAAAGTTGCGTTATTACTATTCTATTTTTTATTTTTACCTCAAAGCTTTCAGTGGAAGATTTCCAATATTCAAATTCAAAGCAGGATTGAATGTAATGGCAAATTCATCCGACTGTTGTGCGTTGTACTTTTGGTAAATTTCATGTAATTTAGCACTGTATTGAGCAGACAAAGTATCCATGTTGGCACGGTCTTGTTCGGTTCCCTGGAAGCATGCACATTCCACTCGATTAATGATCCAGTCTGGGTTGTTAAAGAATGGATGACAATACTCTTGACCTATCAAAGAGTGGGTTTTAGTATATCTAGATTCAATGTTTTGATCATTACCAGACTTATTATATAAAAACCTTATAATAAAAGTTTCTGGTTTTATGGGAATAACAGCATACCTGTTGTTAAATCGTAGACACCAGATACATTAAATGTACCAACGAGGTTGACAATGACTCGAGGAATATTGTTACGGATTCGTTCAATTGCAGCGTCAACATATCCGGCATAAGCATCAACAGTAACATCAGTGTTGTTGTCAGAACATGATGCACACTGATCATTGCCTGTTATTATAGTTGTATATACATGTATATGTATTAGTTATGATAACGTGTCGTTTTAGAAATACTTGATAAAAAATTCAAAAAAAAAAAAAAAAAAAAAAAAAAAAAAAAAAACTCACTCCCAATTTGAATGGTGATCATCTTCCAGTCAGTTACAAAGTTTACATTAGGAAGTCGTGTCATTCTGGGGATAAGATAATCCAATTCTTTATCTAATGTTTTAGCGATACCACCACTAATAGCGCCATCTAAGATGTCAACATCAGGTTCTAATTATTTTTATAAATATACGTATACGTATAGTACGAAATTGCATTTATTATTAGTACATCACTAACTAGAGGCTAGTATATTCACCGTTGTCGATGTATCCAACAGTATGATTTACTTACTATATTTACAATCATCATCTTTTTCTTCTGTTGTATGTATATGTTATAGAAAAAAAAGTCAAAGAAAAGGTGGTAAGTATCATGTATTCTGAAAATTTATTTTTCTAATGAGAGAAACCTATACCTGAACAAAAGAAAACAAAATGTTTGCCAACTGCAGATCCTTCCAAAGACGAATTATAATGCTTTACAAAATTTGCCAGTGTAACAGCACCTTCATCCCCTCCAATACCCCAACTCTTCCCGCGAAATTCGGTAATTGAACTCAGATTCAAAAGACCTGTTCCACCAGTATCAGTATTGATTCCTTCCAAAGCAAAACCAGCCATGATACTATTATTAATCCCAGATAATATATGAAAAAAACAGATCGCTTGTTTGTTAGCATAATGTATACATATACTACATATATACTTAATGTCTGTACACTTCTTTGTTTATTTAATAACGTTTTTTACCTATCTCCCAGAGCACCGATAACCTTTATATCGTCTGGACGTAAATCACGTATACTTGCTGGTCCGTTACTACGAGCTGGAATTGGAGGACAATCACCAATATTTGAAACTGATACTGAAAAACCCAATCGAATGAGTACAGAGAGTATCAGTATATTAAACAAAGTAAAGATGTTTTTGTTATTATTAAACATAATAAAAGTTTTTATGAAAAGAAAAGGATATTATCAACTACTGTTAACGTTATTTATCTTTTCACCTTCTTATGAGACATAAAATCGTTCTTTATATATGTATAAGAAATGGCTTTCACTTTTCACCAAATGTGGAATTTGTGTTTGTACCACTGTATTTTACTTGACACTAAAAACACTTATGAGATAATCTTTTTTTGTATGTTATATGAACCTCTGCAAAAATCAGTAATGGTTACACTGAGATACCAAGGATGCGGCTGCTCCTGAGAACTGTATGAACGTGTGAAAATATACAATAATGAAGATGAGGACAAGAGAAAAAACTTGTTATGCTTCATAGCAGAGAAAAAAAGTGACCCATCAATCTATTTTTGTTTCAATACGTAAATTATATTAAATGATCATCAAAATCAGTAAATGATATATATTTAACTCAAATAATAACTTATTACAACCGAAAGGTTATTTACTTTTTTTGCTCTCTTTCGTTTTAAGCATATATTATTAATTAGAAAAACTTATTCCGTATTTTCCTTTTCTATTCCCATAACTATAACTTGCTCCTTCATATAAGCGGTATTCTGGATAGTAAAACAAACTATACTTTTTATTCTCAACTACTGTTTTTTCGCGTGTTTCAGTACATCAATGTATTCCCTTGAAATAATTGCGCTCGATCCCATATGTAGAGATTATGATACATTCTCTTTTATAAATAATGCTCTTCGATGTCTGGCTCCTTGTACTTACCTTCCCATCAGTATAACTATTATATTCTCAGTATACAATAATAACACGAAAATTTCGAAAAAAAAGGTTACAATTGTACACAGTAGTGATGCCATATGGGGTGTACAAGATGATCATGATCGATTGAGTTATCATTGTAATAATTATAACTGCGCGCTCAACAATGCATAAAAAATAAATTACAGGTTCCTAAGCAGCAGTCATCCCATTTTATACCGCCTTCTAAGAAGTAGACTTAAAAAGGAAAGGTATAATTGAAAAAAAAAGGTCACCGGTGATTCGGCTATATTGTATTCTTTTGCAAGATAAAGACATCACTATTCACGATCACTACTATCAAGCTGCAGTCAGTGCCATCAAAATTTTTATTAAGAAAAAATAAAAAGCTATATATCAGGTTTTGTTTCATATGAGAAGTATACACAAGTGGAATGTTTATTACAAATCGTAAGTTAACGTCATCAATGCAGGAAAATCATTTATTCCCTCACGTTTGTACTCATTACAACAAAGGTTACACCGTTTCCCATTTTGGGTACCTGTTGACGAGATAAATGCATATATTTAAAGTAGTTTGTGTTTGTGATATGCACATAAAAACACTACTTGTATATACAATTTCTACGCTAACCTTTTCTTCTTGTTCAAATATTCTATTATGTTTTTAGTAAATCAGTACAAAAGAAGTTTGCGTTTCTTTCGGTGGGAGGGCCGATAGAAAGTACTTACAATTCCAACACCGATATTCATTTGTTTTCATTTTACTCGTACCTATTCTGATCCCACACCCTTCTTTATTATATTACAAAATTTTAAGTGTTGTAATGCAAAAATTAATCATATCACAGACATGTTATTTTTATTATAATGCAATTAAAAAAAGTAGGCATAATTATACAGCATTTATAGTCTCGGCCTTGAGTTACGACTGTAAAAATTGGATAACAATTTGTGACAATGACATAGAAACTATAAATGCCTTTAGTAGTTTTCAGTACAGTTCTTATTCGATAAACCGTCCAATATCTATAAAGAAGACCGAATGAAATAAAAATGAGGGAAGGCTGCTTACTTTTTGTGTTGCCCTTGACTTTACTTGGCTTAAATATGTTTTTTACAAAGCAGATATCATACCTTCCGGTATTAACAAATGCAATGCGGTCTTATATCAAAAAAGAGGACAAGGATATTATTATGAAAAAGTATTTATGTATGGGAGAGACCATCCACCAGGTACCATATAAAAATAAATCTAATCTAAGATGGCGTGCTTAAAAGGGAAGAAGTATCGACACGTCCTTAGTAAACATTGTATCTTTGTTATTTTTTTATTCTGTTAATTAATAATTGTATATTTAAGGGAACAATGTTTCTCATTTATTTATTTTTCTTTCTTAACATTTCAAAATATTCATTTCGGGGGGTCCTTTCAATTTGGTTATGGTAACTTGATCTACATTATTAGAAAATTGTAAATTGGAGGAGTTGCATCTACTATTATTATAACTATGTATTAATAAAACTTCACTTATTAACTTGCTAATATAGCTTTATTATATTATATTATATAGCATTTAATTGGACCTCGTTATATTAGAATATTTCGACTAGTAAAACTGAAAGCAAAATACACAGCACAGTATTTAGATAAGCTAACTATACATAATAAGAATATATTAATATTAGTTTATTTAGCCATTTTTTTTGGTGCATTCAATTAATCAATACGAATTCGATCATTCTCATTAGGGCAATATATCTAAGTAGTTTAAATTCAAAATAGAAATTTCAATCAATATCATTAACATTATTTCCCCCCTTTATGTACTATATACAGTACTGTATTTAAAAAAATTACCTGTTCATTTTCATTGTAATTCTGAATCGCTGTTGGTTTTTCAGCCTGAGGTTTAAAGAGATTATTCCAAACAATTTTTGATATCCATTCATGGGCACGTACTCCAGGATGAAAACAGTCAATGTTGCTGGGGATAAAAAAACAACGAATGTTAAGTAGTTAATACAGGTTGAAAAAAATTGCGAAATTGGGATAATATAGTATTAGTATATATTTCCTCTTTTTTTCAATCAACATTATTATGGTATATAATAAAAATAAATCTAAGCTCAATTATTACCTTAAAGCTTCAAGAGGCAATTCTCCAATATTTAAATTCAAGGCAGGATTGAATGTAATGGCAAAACCATCCGATTGTTGTGCATTATACTTTTGATAAATTTCATGTAATTTAGCACTGTATTGAGCAGACAAAGTATCCATGTTGGCACGGTCTTGTTCAGTTCCGCGGAAACATTCACACAAAATTCGATTCAAGATCCAATCCGGCTGATCAAAGAGTGGGCGACAATATTCTTGACCTATGTATCAAAGCGTTAGCTATACTTTACCAGTGTACAATGTTTTAATCGTTACGTATCAGGCTTTCTATATATAAGTCTTCTAAAAATTCACAATTAAATTTTCCAAAATACATGAAATAACAACATACCCATTGTTGACTCATAAACACCAGATACATTAAATGTTCCAACGATATTAACTATGACTCTTGGAATTTCATCACGGATGCGCTCAATTGCAGCATCGACATAGCCAGCATAAGCATCGGCAGTAACGTCTGCATTATTATCGGAGCACGATGAGCATTGATCATTACCTGTTATTAATAATATAGATATAAAACTTTAATTATTATACTTTGTTTTGAATAAATAAGAAGCATGCCACAATAAAAAAAAGTGATAACAAAACTAACTTCCGATTTGAATAGTGATCAACTTCCAATCATTTTCAAAGTTTACATTAGGAAGCTCCTTCATTTGGGGAATAAGGTAATCCAATTCGGCATTTAGTGTTTTTGCAATCCCACCACTGATGGCACTGTTCAAGATATCAATATCAGCGTGTTCTGTCATTCAAAAAAAGTCAATATCATATTCATCAACTTACCATCATCTCTCCTCTGTAACTGCAAATTACATTCTAAGATATATTACTTACTGTATTTACAATTCTCATTTTCTGTTTTATGTATTCAGTTATTGACATAACAGTGGATTATAAAGTAAGAATAAGCAGCACAAGAAAAACATGAGCTTTTAAGAAACAAATATATGGTATTCATTATTTTCTCTCCGTTTCTTTCGTTTTTTTTTTACCTTTGCAAAGAAATATCAAATGCTTGCCAACTGCAGGTCCTTCCAAAGATGAATTAAAATGCTTTACAAAATTTGCTAATGTAACAGCACCTTTATCCCCTCCAATACCCCAGCTCTTTCCGCGAAATTCGGTTATTGAACTCAAGTTCAAAAGTCCTGATCCACCGTCACCATCATTAATGCCTTCCAAACCAAAACCAGCCATAATGCTATTGATCGTGAAAAGAATATTGTAAGCTTTTTATCTATAGATATTGTATTCCTTATTGTATGTATCGACCCAATTAACACAAGGATAATTATATAGTAATATACCTATCTCCCAAAGCAGCCATCACCTTGATATCATCGGGACGTAAGTCATTAACACCTGTTGGACCACTACGGGCAGGAAGTTGCGGACAATCATCAATACTTGAAGTAGAAAGAGCAGAACCCAATTGAACAAATACAGAGAGTACTAGAATAAATAGTCCAACTATTTTGCTATTTTTACCAAACATTATTAAAAGAATAACTAATAGAACAGTAAACTAAATGTACTTGAATGGTTTTTCGCGAAGCTTATATATCTGAAAATAATTTGGTAGAAATGAATCTTTCCGTCCTACATCAAACATCGGTCCTAGCTTGTGTTACAGTAAGAAAAGAAAGTTGTTCCAAATGGGTAAAACGCTGGTGAGAAAAGGGATTAAGGTCAAATATAAGTGTAATATAATCATCCTGTCAAACGGTTACGCTGGATCCATAAACTGATTATTTGAGAAACCTAGGAAGAGGGCGTGTGAAATATTATTATATGGTTCGTTTGCTTTTTTAGTTGCGCTGTTATATTTACGCAATGTAGAAAAAGTTATCAGCATTTTATACTACTTACACTTCATTGTTGGGAATTAGTTATGAAGGTAGATGTACTTAAAATAGGATAAGACGGAAATAATACCCACAAATGGGGACAGAGTCATTGGAGATTCCAGAATTTTATTTTCTGTATAAAAAACTAGTATAAAACAGCAAATATAATCAAAATGAGATCGATCGTAGATCGCATCTTCACAAAAGGTGGGGCAATATTTTTTTTAGGTGCGACTACTATATCGAAGTAAAAACAAACTTTCGTTTTTATCATAGAAAATATAGATGTCCTCGTGCTCCTATTTCCTTATATGATCACCAGGTGATTGCATCGAAAAAAGCAGATTCTTTATGCATTTGTATTTTTTTTTCTATATTTTTGTTATACAAGCATTTATGATATTTCAACTAAAGTTTTTTTCCCACCTTATCATCACGTAATCAAAAACAATAAATGCTAATATTGAAAATCCAGGGTACAATGGATTACCATGTGCCTCGTACAGAAATTTCTCCCGTCTTTCTGTCTATTGTGTATTGTGTATAGTGTTATGTGTTGTGTATGTACAAACAATTACAAATGACTCCAATGAAAGCATTGTCATACTAAAAAAGAAGCGTTTGATCTGTACCATTAAGGATAATATTCACACAAACGGCAATAGTAACATAAATCAAATCACCAGCACCAGTCCAATGAGTAGGGCTTCTAGGAAAGGAAAGATATTGCTAAACAGGAACATATCTATCAAAATACTGTTTTCTATAATTGCATGTGGTTTATCCATATATAACATCATGAAAGAGACCAATGCTGATATAATTTATATCATTGGTATCCTTTTGTTTTTGCATTGAATTACATTGTATATTTTTTTTATCAAGAGTGAACAAAATAGAAGTATCAGAATTGTACATTGTTCTCAAAAAATATAGATACTATAGTAATTGGAGCTTTATATCAGGATAGTTGACATTGATGTAATAATGCTGCCTTTCCTAATATAATTCTCTATCTTATTGATATATTCATAATTTAACTTTAATAGATACGTACAGAAACTCTTTTGAATTAATGGTAGGCAAAAATTTGACTTGACAACTCCCTCTACAATTTTTAGCGGAGTTAGAAGTTTTGGCTCGCCTGTAAAATGGCAAACTGTATCCATTCTAATTCCTCCTCTTTTCGTACATCAGTACAAGGTATAGTAATCGTATCCGATGGATGAATGAGATATATGAATAGACTAGATGGATAAAGTAAATGGATGGATGGGTGTATGGATGAAAAGATGGATTACCATGGATACACTATTTTCCCTCAAAAAACGAACATAAAATCGACAAGAATTGCAATAAGAGGAGTTACATTCGAATTTCTCAATCAATGCTCAACAAAAATAAAATAAAATCACCTGCCAAGTTTTTCAGCATCGTCAACCAGCGGCTGTCATTTATTACAATGGAGACAATTTCAACAATACCATGCACCCACTCTTGTTACCATTTGCTTTTTCATGCTAGATTATGGATGAATGAATTGATTAATTGATTACCTATTTTTATTGTATTTTTTTATATATAACAACGTTTTTAGGTTTGATCTACCATGGGTGGTAAGAATTCTTTTTTTTTTATTTTTAAATTAAATTTTGAAAATCTATAAGGTTAAATTTAGTAACAAAACTATATATATTATTTTGAATAGCCTATAAGTATCTCGAGGAGCTTTACAGAAAGAAGCAATCGGATGTTTTCCGTTTCTTACTCCGTGTCCGCTGTTGGGAATACCGTCAGTTGAACGTTATTCACCGTGCTTCCCGTCCTTCGCGCCCTGACAAGGCCCGTCGTCTTGGCTACAAGGCTAAGCAAGGCTACGTCGTCTACCGTATCCGTGTCCGTCGTGGTGGTCGCAAGAAACCCGTTCCCAAGGGTGCTACTTTCGGTAAGCCCGTCCATGAAGGTGTCAGCCAACTCAAGTACCAACGTTCCCTTCGTTCTACTGCTGAAGAACGTGTTGGCCGCAAGTGCGCTAACTTGCGTGTCTTGAACTCCTACTGGATTAACCAAGATGCTACCTATAAGTACTTCGAAGTTATCCTTGTTGATCCCTCTCACAAGGCTATCCGTCGTGATCCCCGCATCAACTGGATCGTCAACCCCGTCCACAAGCGCCGCGAAGCTCGTGGTCTTACTGCCATTGGCAAGAAGTCCCGTGGCAAGGGCAAGGGCCATCTTTTCATCAAGGTAACAAAAATGATTATTATTATATACGTACTAAATTTATGTAAATATGATTTATATTGACACAATTTTTTTATTATTGTTTAATTTAGACCCGTGGTTCTGGCCGCCGTGCTACCTGGAAGCGCAACAACACCCTTTCTCTCCGTCGTTACCGTTAAACGGATTGAAAGAACATCATTTTGTTTTTGTTTTCTTGCATTTTTTTTTGGAAATAAATTCAATGATGTTGTTCGATTTACAAATTTATTACAAAAAAAGTATTATGTGAATTTTGGATGATTATACTTGATTGAATTGGGTTTGGGATTATGAAATATTCTTTTTTTTGTTGGGAAGGTAATTTTAATTGTATATTATATTTCGAAAAGGGAATGGGTGTATATTGGCTGATAACGTATATTGAAGATACGGCATGGGAATACAGAATAAATTATGTTTTATTGATAACACACGTTGATTGCTTATGCATGATAATCAGCGAGTTAAAAGTTTAATTTTCTGTATAATTATAGGGCTAAAATAATATTCTATAATGTATTGATATAATTGATAGCTTCATAATCATTTTTTGCAAAACCAATTATTATTATTACATGATTAATTTTCGTCCTAGAGCTATGTTTTACATAGTCTAGTATAGTACTATTATTAGATAGAGCTTCCCAACAGTACTTGATAGTTAAGTAAATGGTGTTCTTTGAATTGTGTACTAATTTCGTTTTATCGGAAAGTTAGTTGTTTTTAGCATTATGTAATTTTTACGAAAAATATGTTTTTATATATATAACTTACGTTGAGCTATCATTCATCAGCTACGTATCATATCATTTCAAATCATGTATTATCTGGAATCTTTAATGTTTCTTATTCTCTCTCCTTGAAATAATTAAATTTAGTTATAAAGAAAAGTGACATTTATTTTTACGTATTTTTCAACAGCTGCTTGAATAACAGTCTGGTTTTTTGTTAAGTGCACAGTTGAATATCGTGCTTGTTTCCTCATTTTACATATTTGCTCAGTTAAAATGAACTAAAAGCTATTGTATGGATAAAGTCATTCTTTATTCATAATGTTGTTCTCTCTATCAATAATTACAGTAAGCTGTCTTTGATATATAAAATGTGGTCTTGCCATATTACGTATCAGGATCTTACCAACATTTGGAGGAATATGTTTTAAGTTAATCAAAATGATCAATTATTATATTTTTCACTTTTATTTTTACATAATGCTCATAAATCTATTTGTACAATAAAAAAAATAATTAAAAAAAAGGAGCTGGTGTCTATTAATAATCACTCAAAAAATTGTAATGACCGCCACACATCCAATCAATCCTAAAGAAGCCAATATTCGCCATATACTGTATCTTCGTTTCGGTATCCCTGTCAAACCGAAATGGTCCATAATGCATCCCATGATTACCTAATATCATTATACATTATTGCGAAGAGTTAGACCCTGTAAAAAATATACAAAAATGTCTGACATTGTGGAACAAGAGAGGGTTATGTCATTTCTTTTGCATATTAAATAATTACCTGAGCACACACAAAAACGCTAAGTACAACACCTGCACCCATTTGAGTCACCGTAAAAATATTGACAATTACATAGTAGGTACCTAATATACCACCTAATAATAAAATGATAAGGGAAATAGAATATACTTATTTTGGAAAAAATCAAATCTAGATAAATATTCACCTATCCACGAAAACCAAGGTGACTCTAAATATTTGTTTACAAAGGTTTATTTTTTTATTATTTGGTTTGGGTGGGAAAAATAACAACTTTTTTTTCTGACAATAATTTCAACAACAATAATAAAATAAAATATCACACACCTTTTAATCCTTTAATGGTCGGCTTTGGAGTTTTTAAGATCAGAATATCAATTAAAAAAGCAAGTATTTCCATAAATAATCCAACTACAAAATTAGTTACAGCGGAAAATGATCTACCAGCAGTGACACGCATAGCACCATTAGCAGCTACAGCACAGTATTTTTGTCAGCATGCATTTTAGATCGTGAGTCACATTTACAAAGTTAAATAACAAGTAATACTGTATTATATACCCGATTGGAACGCAACTGCTGTGCCACCCCCTACCACCAACAACATAGCAATCGTTTTTCCATTGAATAACATCCCCTTAATTCCTTTGGGATTATCGACATACGTTTCGTCCTCGATTTGTTGATCTATAATTTGATGCTCTTTGTTGTTCTCATCTTCAATTGTTCTCGATGTAAATATTTCCGCAGTAGTAGGGGGGCGCTGTGACTCTTCATCCCTGATATTATCGTCGTTGTCCAACGTGCTATCGGTTCGTCGTTCATCTTGACTTGTTGATAGTTGATCGATGCTAACTTGAACTGTAGATGCTGATGAAGTATCATAATGATGACATTGTGGCATATTATTAGAAAAAGTAGCGAAAACAAAAAAAAAAGTGTAGTGAAAAGAGAAAAAAAAGTTCAATCATGAAAAAACCAGAGTTTGGTTTTACTTTTTTATAAGGTTTTTTTTTCGGTGTCACCATGACTGAATTACTCAGCAAGGTGTATGTAAAAGGTTTATTTAATGAATAAGAATAGTTAAGATCCCCTTGGGTTTGATTGGCGGGGATCTTTTTTTTTTTTTTTTGGTCGGATCAAAGACTAATCCAGATGGTATGATCACTAACACCATCAACAAAAGTAAAAATGAATTGTGCCATGAATTTTCCGAGTATACCAATAATCATGATAACTAACACTCTTAAACTTGAAATTCCCAAGTACACTAAGAGAAAAAAAAAGCAATTAACTGTAAATGTTATATAATATATATTTTTTTGTCCAGATACATTTAATTATATGGTATATGTTTGTACCTGACAATGCTTCAGTGTTGGAAGCCAATACAATTAGACCGACAAGCCAAGAATATTCTAGCTGTTTGTAATCCCATATCACCATCAAAATAAGTAACATTTTACCAAAACTGGATATTACCAAGGCCATGGCAACATAATTGTATCTAATATTTGACAGAGTTTAGTTCCTTAGTAAAGATGTGGTTTCCAGGCAACAGTAAAAAAGGGATATACCGTATTTTTTTCGAGCTGGGTAGAAGAAGTTGAATAGCTAATCGTATAAATCCATGAAATGTAACAAATTCTAAATATTTCGAATTACACATATATGTAAGTAAACATAGTATTGGATGATGGATATATCATTTTGTAATTCCTTTAATACCGAAAATACAAAGAGCAAGTATATAAAGATATTGGTGGTATAATGGGCGCGGAGCAAATGTGGAATTATAATCGGCGTAATAAGTTTCAAGACGAAACCATTTAATATCTACAGTACAAAATGTTCTCTATAAATACTTATAATTTGATACGTATTATACTTTTCAATCATCAGACACTTACAAACTTCAAATAAAATAAGTAGGATTGCAAAACGCGCCACGTGAGGCTTTTTAAATTTAATAGGTTAACTTTCTGAAAATTAGCATGTGCTTCTTTTTCTTAACTGTAACTAGTTATGTATATTTACTTCAATGCCACTTCCCGATTGTGCTATGCGATTAAATAGCAGATGTCGATATACTTGAGGCTTTAATAATAACATGTCAATAAATATAATGACGAAGTCATGTTCAATGTATTTATCCGCAAAACGGTTGCACTTTTCCTATATTTGTTTAAAATTTCAAGAAGTATTTATACATATTAGTTCTTCTTTACAAATGTTAATTTTGAGAAAAAAAGGCAATGGTATTTTTGTTTGATTTTTTCTACTTGCACAAGATGTCAAACGAATATTATCTTTACTATATTTTGTATAAAGATCTCGAACTGATGCTCCACATTCTACACATGTTGGCATTGTGGAACAAGAAAAAGCAAAAAAAAAAAAAAAAAAAACAATAGGGAAAAGAAGTATACAATAATAAAAGAATGAATTTGGGAATATAAGGTTAAAAAATATGACGGTTATGTTGTGGTTATCTGTGTGAGTGAGTGCGTAAATTGATATGATTACGAAAAAAAGGATGTTGAAGTTTCACCTAACTTTTGTTTCTATATCTATTGAATGGTGAGCAAGGAAGAGTGATAAAAAACTGGGTAATGAAATAGAATAAAAAAAGAAGCTGAAGAAGAGATGCCGAATAAAGGATAAAACAAACTAAAACAATAAAAGTAATAAGAATAATAACAAACAAATGATTTAACTGATAATACACTTGCTCTTGGATCGTCGTTTATACATTTCGATATATTTTAATTGCTTATTATTGATCGCTCCTCGTCGTCGTTCACGAATATATGCAACTGCATCCAATGCGGGCATACCTAGTTCAATTAATGCAATTGCAACTAATACGGGAGCTCTAAAAATATATTAGTATATAATCTAGTAAGTGACCATACACCTACAAGCAGTATATATATATATATATCTGTATGTGTGTACGCTAATGTCCTTATAATGAATATTACCTTCCTAATCCTGCAACACAATGTGTTGCAATACATGGTATAGATGAATCATTGTTCTGCCCCTGTTCTCCTTCTTGTTGTGATGGAAATCTTTCATCAACTAATTTTAACCATGCCTCAACAATAGGTACAGGAGGTGCTTCACCATCACCAAATACCCAATCATGCACCTCGATCCCTTTTTCTTCCAATAATGCTGGTGAATATGTAGCATAGCAACACCTGACAACATCAGTCACGTTCCATCGATTAAATTCCTTATTTATACATTTTTTTTTGAAAAAGAAGTCTGTTATTAACCTCTCTTTCCTCCATATATCCGCAACCACTGCCTGGCTCCCATGGTTTACATATTACTGAAATGTCTATATATTTACCTCTATATACAATGGTAGATTATTGTTACTTGGTGCATCAACAATTAAAAATCGAGCACCTTTGTATTCAATATATGTCGGAGGATTGATAAGTGATCGTTGTCCAGTACCAAATTGAGGCGATCGAGAATACATTTTTTTCTATACAAATATACGGGATGATATGTGTGAGTTGTACATTTCCATATACATATCGGAAACACATGATGTTATATGATTATATATCTACTTACCGTTCTGGAAAATATACGCAAGAAGGAAGTGATAGTAACGATAAAGTGATAGTAGCTGACGGCGGTGGTAGTGGCAATGATAGTAACAAAAGAATCGCCTTCCGAATGAGCAAAAAAAAACCAGTTGTTGTTGGTTGTTGGGGTAAAATCTGTACTTATATAGTTTTAGACTGTAATAAGATCTTCTTTTTGTTATACGGTCGCCAAGCCGTCTTTATTGTTTTCCTCGTCTTGCTCGCAGGTCGATTGGGAATTTGAGACAAGCCAAGCTGATGAAAGGAAGAAAAAATGAGTATGCTTTATAGGTATGTGTTACTATATCAAGATAACAGCTATAGAAAAAAAAAAGGTAAATCAGTAAAAGAGATTTATACTATTTTTAATTTCAATCTCGAAAGATAAAAAAAAAAGAGCATCATTTACTTAAAATAAAATAAAAGATTGCTGTTTGGATGAAAAAAAGAAAGTGAGGTTAAAGAGAGAGCACAACCCTTTAGTTTAAACAGCTGGTGTGGACATCGACTTGTGCTGCAGCAAAACTACGTTTCTTTTGTGCGTGTGCTCAAATGGGACTCAGCGGACCCATAATTATTGTTGTAGCATATTGTGAATTTTGCGCACAAAGCCCAAGTTGACTTGTTACAGTAAAAAGTAAAAGGATAGAAAAAGGTATGTTGGTTGGCCTTTTCATTATCTCTTATTAATAGTTATATTAGTGATTATTATTTACTTTTAATCTACAAATAATTTTACTTACCGAGCTGAGTGGTACAGCTTAAAAAAGAAGCTAGTTGTCTTCGCTTATGCTCAAGAGAATGACTTTGACACTACGTAGCGTCTTTTTTTCAACTAAAAAAATAATTACTGATACTGCCGTTATTAAAGATATATCCTTTACTTTGTATTAATGAAAAGGTCAGCCAACATACCTTTTTTTCTTTTTACTTTTTTTAACTACTGTACTAAGAGTCAACTTGAAATTTTTTTTTTTGTCAAAATTCCTTTCTCCAAAATTGAGAAAAATGTTTTAGGATTTGCTCACAGAATGAAGGAGTTAATATTTTTATGTTCTACTATGTACTATTATTAATACAACTGATTGATTTCTCTAATTGACTTTTTTTTGAAGTTTGAAAAATTTAAGCGATTTAATTTATTTTATAGTACCTATAAATGTCTCCAAGGCTGGATGGAAGAAAGTTGATTAGTACCGCTCTTTATACAGCCAATGATTTATAGTACGTTAGAACTTTAGAGGGCTCTTTTATCCAGCAAGATAAAGCACTTCATAAACGTAATCCCGCATAGAATATAAATGGTGAAAACAGTAAAGAATAAAAAAAGGGATTAAATATCATCGTGCGAAAAAGTATAAAAGACGCATTGGATGTATGCGAATAGAAAAAAAGTATAGATGCGAGTGTTTGTTAAAATAAAGGCGCGACAGGTGTAAATTTTCCGAATAATGCTAGGGATGACCGAGTTCCACAAGACGCAAGATTGCTATTCATTCCTGCGTAAAGAAACGAAAGTCCACACATCTTTCAAATTAAAAAAAAATGGCGTTTATTCCCTCAACATTATACAGTGTAATGCTGTAGAAAAAAATACATGCAAGCTAAACGGGATGTAACACAGAAGATAATGCTAGATCACAAAAGCATGTAAGACGTTATTTTCTGATTTTTTTTCTGTATCTCTTCTTCTTTGCTCTCTATGAATGGTGGATTAAACTTCAACGTTTTCGTTATCATTGTCTACATATCACTACGGGATTAAAATCACGGATAGTTTAGGGATCATCTAGAAAAATCTATTTTCTCTGAAAATCTACGAAAAATCTCTAAAAATCTTTTATCTAAAGCTTGTCCCAAAACCTTTATTTTCTAAAC
>JAEPRB010000216.1:0-13716 GCA_016758965.1 Circinella minor
AAAAAATAAAAATAAAAGGGGTAAAGAAAAAAAGGTGAAACAAAAAGAAAAAGAAAAAAAACGCGCCGCCATGGAAATGAATTTTTATTTTATAGCTGCATTACGGTTACCATTCCTTTGGATCCCGCACACACACTCTAGAACCTCCACATACACACACACACTATACTTATAATTTTTGTTACTACTTTTTATATTGTAATGACATCTATTTATTATTATTATGAAATCTTTCTTAAAAAAAATGAAATCTCTTTATTGTTCATGTCAGAAAAAGAATATCACTTATTAACTAATCTAAAACTAAATAAAGTTATAAAAAAAAGCACGGACCACTTTGGTTTTACGTACCTGATGCTCAGCTATTTTTTTTTATTAATACCTTGAAATGAAGTTTGTTCGGGTCATTCTAATTCAATTAAATGATCTCAAGTCAATAATATTAATACTAACAAATGGCGTCTTTTAAGGAGAAGCTAAATTGACAAACGATAATATATATATATGAACCAGACCATTTATACCAAGAAATAATATATAATTATATGGAAATAAAGGCACAAACCATATTTTTCTTACATAAAGTTTAACAGGGATAAAGTATTAGAAATGTATGTCTCTGGTCATTACGAGTATCTCCAATAGAATATTAATAATAAAGCTTTCGTGTTTTCAAGTATTACAAATTGTTAGATATAATTGTTTCATGTTGAAAGCTGCCTGAACGCTGGGTTAGTTCTTTAATCCGGAAGACCTTAAAGAGTATGACCTTTCGACAACTATTATTATTGTTATCAATGCTTTTAAAAAAAGTAGTTTTAATATTCATTGATTTCCTTACTCATTTTCTTACATGGTTTTCATATGGACAGTGAAATTTACTACCACTGGTATATAGTACTTTCTCACTTGGATACTAATTGATCGATAATAACGATGAGTTCCATTTTTAATGCTGATTACGTGCCTATTGTACAGATCACCAATTGGACACAAGATTGAGTTTGACATTATAAAAAAAGGTATTCAGATAACCAATTTCATGTGAGGACTTGCAACATATTCATCTTATATTGCTACGTTTGTTTATATCCATTAAACTAAATACTTTAATCTGTAATCAACTAATGCCTATTTTTCTACTGTACGATTGGGGTTGAAATTAAAAGGTACATCATACTTGGATCTTTCTTTTTTTTCCTCCTATATATTATATATATTTTGATTTGATCGAGACACCTTTTAAGTTGTGTAGATATACTTCATTATGATCATAAACTGTGCTTTTTAACAAGTTTAGCTAGATTAAAGTTTTTGACAACCATTATTTCTATAAAACAAACATAGTTTCGGATGAAACCGAAATAATAACACGACTTTTCTGGTCCAACTGAGTCGCTCCAATTTAGACCAGTTTTGATCTTAGTAATTATATCCTGATGAACATATGATGTTAATCACCTATATAAGGTTCCATTTTTTCACAGCCTTGTATCTGTTTCCAGTATTTAATCTTGGTAGAAGGTGGTATTGTACCTGTTTCCATGTATCGCTTTTTTTTTAGTTGGGTTGGATACTTCGGACTTTCTGGAAAAAAAGACCCATTTCAGGGTTGTTGGCCATTGTTGATACACCAACAGTTTCTATTTCTTCAAATAATTGCTATCTCAACAACAACGTTCCTCGAATTAACTCCAGCATCATCTCGTACAGAATGAACACGTCGTTTTAACTACTTTATACCTTCTTTTATACGGAACATGATATAATGCGGCATCAATCTTAATCGCTTCAGCAACTTGTAGAATAACAAATAATCCTGATTTATTGTAAACACTAATCCTGGAAGGCTTTTTCTTTTCGTTGACTTGTATCAATAGCCAGTTGTTCCACACGTTCACTTCTTGCTGCAAGAGAATAGTGTCATTTTTGTGCAATTCCCGGCTAAAAATATATTTAAATGCAGTTACAAAGTTCATCAGCGCGTCACATGTACTTTTGTCTGTATAATACTCCAGTAATGATGTTGAAACCAAAGTATAAAAGATAGTGAATCCAGTTATCCGATCTATAAAAGCTACTGTGAAAAAAATGGCGTATTAATTACCGACAACGTTTTCAGACAACTGGGATGAATGTGCGATAAATCTACAAAAGTCTTGGCACGTTCTTGGTGGTAAATATAACGTTTCCTTTTTCACCATATTCACCAATAACGATGGATCAAAGTTGGTTTCTGGTTTCTGACAACAAAGGCATCGAATCAAAAGCAAAAAAGGTCGCACCATGGATATATACAAAAATGGACCTGTATGACTATCCAATTTCCTTATTCTTGATCTTACTTTGACCCGTTTTCTGTTCATCAATAGATTTGATCACGCGGGCTCTTACTGTTAGATTTGGAGGAAATATCATCCGGTTCAACATAAATTCGTCATTAACCAAACAAAACCTACATCTACGATAATGTAAACTTTGCCAATTTTCCAACTGCCAAAATATCACTATCACAAAATAAAAAATTGGATACACACACGTAATGGATCAACTTCTGTTTCAACCATGATGCCTGGCTTTGCAAAGCTGTTTCGGATCATCCAATAATGACTTGAAGAAGGTCATGTCTTGCGGTTTATTGGATCTTAGAAATATACCAATTTGCAACATGAAAGGGTTCTGTATTTAATGTTTTGGATTCATAGTCACTACGGTTACGGGCAAGATTGTCGTGGAGCGTTTATTGGATTGAAACTGCTGGTAATTATCGCTACACAAACATAATATAATCGTCACTTTATTCTCGAACAAATGCTCTATATCTCTATATAGTTCACCATCACATTGCTTTTAATAGTACATTTGGATAGATAATCCAGCAATGGGGTTGCTCTTTCAATGTCTGTTTTTAATGGCTTAGTGACCAACTGTTCTTCTTTATATCTTGTTGCTGTGCAATGTACACGATCCGGGGCCCTTGTCATCTGGTAAGTAAATTTTACATTCCTTAGCACGAATAAAACAAGCAGTTTGGTTTGACAGGGAATGAGCTACAAAGATGTTGCTTGGAAAATTATAACTGGGGAGTCAAAAGCAATTTTCCATCCGTGAAACTGTTCATTAGGCCGATCATTTGATCGGATAACTATTGTGGTCCTCCATATTCAACAGCTAGTGCATAGATGTTAATGGTGGTTTGCATATTAATATCAATAAAATGTTGGGTATGGGTACGAAGAAAATCGTAATGTGGAACCTGGTTTGGAAGTTGGTTTGTTGATGTTTAGGTCACACATACTGATAACTCACTCGGTTGAAAATGTGGAGCAGAAATGGATGAAAAATTTGAGATGTTGGGGTAATTGGATAGGTATGTGGAATTTTGCCTTCAGACACTGTAGTTTTATTGTCATCATTGAAATATTCTAGACCTGGTTAGGAATGATCCAATGTCGTAACTGTTGTCTTGGTGACCTTGAATCAACATATTAGTTATATCATCACCCAAACCCAGAGGAGACATTAAATCTTGATAGGTTGATATGAAGGTCGGATCGAATTGAAAATTCAACTGAAAATCATGATGAATCATGATAATTTTGGATGTTAATCCATGAAATAAAAAGGAAATAAAATTTGTATATAAAAAGAAGTAAACATAAGTTAACCTTGACTGGATTGAATGTTACATTGTTGGAATTAGGGGGATAAAGGGACGATAGAACCCAGAGGAAACTTTAGTGTTTACATAAGATATTTGTATATCTGCTACATATTTTTCGAGTACTTTTTTTTTCTGTAGGTAGTACGCATGAGGATTTTTTTTATCCCAATTCATAAAATCATTATTTATTAAAAGGGTACAAAGTCTCCCCGTCCATTTCATATTTGTTAATTTTTACACCTCATTAACTTCACTAAAATCAAGGAGTGGCAAAAAATAATATAACAATACTTTCATATCCTTATTTATTTCAAGTTTCATAGGACCTAACAGAATTGACTACTGTACTCAATTGATATGTAGAGAACAAAAAAAGTATTTTTACGTATATTAATTAGATTACATATTATACAGGATAGGCTACTTTTTTTATTATATCCTCTTGAGTGTTTTTCATAGGAGCTTATAGAATGTTTATTTATTCTTTGTTTTTCCCGCTTCAATCATTTGTATATCAAGTTGACTTTATTTTAGCTCACCCGTAGTGCTAGTAATCTGTCTGTCGTCTTTTGTGGATTTCTTCTTTTTTTTCTCAGCCCAGAGTAGCATACTGTTCAGCTGTTAAGTCCATGTTTGTCATTTTGGTAAATATATCATATATGAAGCAAAGAAATACTGAGATTGGAAAAGACAGAAAATAAATGATGTTTGTAGTTTTGTGACTATATTTAGTGTTTTTTTCTTCTTTAAAGCAAGGTTATGAACGTGTTCAACTAAGAAAAAGAACTACTTATAAAAATATACTGATAACAGGACATACACATATAATTTATTTATTACTTTAGTAGTATTTATTGTAGATATTTAAAAAAAATAATGATTTGAAGTATTCAATATATCCATGTTCTTTGAAAAAAAAATGTATACGTAGTATCTGCTAATTTTCACATCTACATGCTCATTTTCACAAAAAGGAAATAAAAAATGTCAATATAAAAATCAACGAGAAGCCTCTGTCTATGAATATGAGTTAGGGTAACTATGATTAGTAACTACAGTTTTATTTTCAGTTAACACCCTTATCATTATCCGTATCCATATCCACAGTACATATATAAAATATTTACCTCCACGATAATAGAATAGATAGGGTCTATGAACAAAAAGAGAGAGCCAGCTCGACCTAGATACGTATATGGATAACACAATAAGCTTATGATATTATTACACTACAAATTTAACCACTGTCATCAATTTCTCTATACCCGATCAAGTAATTACCTCAAAAAGTATATACAAACAAAAAAATGCGAGTGAGTGAGCAACCTAAATAACAGAAAATTTACATATTAGAACTAGTAAATTATTGACACCATCATTTCTCTTTTCCACTTTCACTCCATATACTCAATTATATTTACCTCTAGCAAAATACACAGACTATATAACAGCACCAATAAAAAAAGAAAAACGCAAAGGGAACGAGCCTACAAAGAAGAAGATTGTTGTATTAGTATTCAATGTCTTAATATGTTTTATATTCAATTCATAATAACAATATAAAAAGTTACTTACCAATAAAAAGAAAAGAAAAAGAAATGATTTTTTTTGGGGGTTTTAAAGGTTTTTTCGATTTTGTTTTTTGGGTTTTTGCAAGTTTTATACTTTTTTTAAGGCTTTTTAAGGTTTTTAAATTTTCTAAATTGTTAAAACAGGAACACGTCAGTAAAAAGGTTATTTTTTGATAAGTAAAATTCATGTTTTAAACAAATGTTATGCAACTTACTTTTGTGGTTTTTTTGGTTTATAAAATGAAAACTATGACAAAATAAAACAATTATAATTAGAATACACAATAAAATGGTTTTTTCTGTATGCAATATGACAGAACTTACCTTCTCCTTAGAACCACAACGATGTGGCATTAGGGGGGGGGGAGGACATCCACCTCCATATCCCCCTCCCACCAATCCACATCCATATACTCTTTATCACTAAATTTCCAATCAACGTCCATCATGTTATCACTTTCTTCATCATCATCATCACATTATTCTTCATCTTCTCCATCTTCTTCACCTTTTTCACCTTCTTCATCTTCTTCATCTTTTTCACCTTCTTCACCTTCTTCTTCTTCACGATCATCTTCATCATAATCTTCTTTTCCACCAACACCATTAACACCATAAGCGACAGAAACACTGGAACCAGAGGAACCAGTAGTAACCGACAAGACGGACAAAGTGGGAGAATAAGGGGGAGAACCTGGGGGAGAAGAGCCAGGAGAGAGAGCGGGGAGAGTGGAAAGACTTGAGAGAGAGGAGTTGACGGAAGAAATGTGGAAAAGCAGGGGAGAAGAAACAGGTGAAGAGGGAATGGAAGAATCATGACAACCGGGAGCAATGGTAGCAGTAGCAACTACTAGGAAGCCAACCCGAACAGAAGAGACGCGAGGTCCACGGAGTCGGTGGCGTGGTGCCAATTGTCTTTTTGCAATGTCTTGCTTTTGAGCTTTTCGAAATATTGGACCCAAACCTGTTTGTACCCAGCCGGAGCTAGATACAAATGAAGGAATGGGGGTTCGGCGAGGAGCATCAGGAGGACGATTAAAAAGAAAGCGAGTACGTGATTTATTGGAACTGCGAGCAGAAGCAGAGGCTGTAAGCGAAGTAGAGCGTGTCATACTTGTAAGTAAAAAAATAATAATACGTAAGGGGTAAAGAAAAGTTATTTTATTGACAGGCAAAAAACAAACAAATATTATGCAACTTACTTTTGTATGAAAAAAAAAAGAACTAGGCCTACTCTACGAAATAAAGTAGTTATAATTAGAAAACACAATCAAATGTCTTTTTTTTATTATGCAATCAGGCAGAACTTACTTCCTCCTTCAGAACCACAACGATGTGGTATTGGGTGAGGGAGGATATCTGCCCCCATGTCCCCCTCCCACCAATCCGCTTCCATCCATCAGGTCATCTTCATCTTCTCCTTGCTGTTCTTTACCACTACGAGCACCACCTTCACGACTACATACACCAGCACAATCGTCGCTGAGACCAACATCAAAGACCACCATCTTCACGACCACGAACACGGGCCACACCAAAACGAACACCAACACTGTCACCAACAGGAAGAGCAGAACCGAGAAAAGTACTAACGCCAGCAGAAGTAGCGCTACGGACGGCACCACCAACAAGACTGTCACCAACAGCTGAAGCAAGAGCAGCAGCCGGAGCAGCAGAAGCAGTAGCTGTAGGAGCACCAGTAGAAACAGACATGCCGGAACGACGGGATCGTCGGACCGGAGCGATGTCTCTTTGTGCAATTTCTTCATCTCTATGTCTTCTAATTATTTTATTCAAACCAACTCCCATCAGTCTGGGAGCAAATGTACGGGCAGAAGTCGGATTGGGAGGAAGAGGTGGAATGTGAACAGGAAGAGAATGAAAAACCAAGAGAATGCGTGATACATTGCTGGTAGACTTAGAAGTACCTACTTTCACACCTCTTTATTTTCACCAAAAAAAATGAAAGATGCCCCTATGAAATTAAAGAAGACCCTCTGCATGGATATGAGATATAATAAATAGGATCAGTAACTGCACTATCATTTTCATTTAACATCCCATCCATACCCATACTATTTTAATAGAATATTTACCTCAAAAATGGTAGGGAAAACAAGTGTATATTCTCGAATAAATAAAAAAGAGGGAGGCAGCTCGACCTACATAGATATAGATATGAGTTACGTTAAATATAATTAGTACTGTAACTATGAGATCTTTTTGTCCGTACGTATCTAATATTCATAATATACTTGTAAAATATTTACCTTAAATAAAAAAGGGTATATTAATACCCATAAACAGGGTATCTTGAATAATAAAAAATAGAGGGAGTTAACTCGACCTATATATATGGATAGCAATAGATGTATGATATTAGCATACTTTAAATTTAACTACTCCACCCGACCAAATAATTACCTCTAATAAAAAAAACACCAACTGACCAACAACAACAATAGAAAAAAGAAAAACGTAAGCAAAGGGAACGAGCCTACAAAGAAGAAGATTGTTGTATTAATACTCAATGTCTTAACATGCTTTATATCCAACTCATAATAACAATATAAAAAGTTACTTACCAAAAAAAAAAAAAAAAAAAAAAAAGGAAAAAGAAAAGAAAGAGTTTTTTTTTGGGTTTTTTGAGTTTTACAAGTTTTTTTTTTGGGTTTTTTGAGGTTTTTATATTTTCTAAAGTGTTAAAACAAGAACGCGTCAGTAAAAACGTTATTTTTTGACAAGTAAAATTCATGTTTTAAACAAATATTATGTAACTTACCTACTTTTTTGTGTTTTTAAGGGTTATAAAATGAAATTACTACAATATACAATGTAATAATTATTTTTGTGTGCAATAATATAGAACTTACCTATATGTATCAATAACGATAGATTTTCTATACAGGATGAACTCTAACAACGACAGCATCTTGAATACATAGTCGTTACTGGATATTCAAGTTCATCGACCCTTCGTACCTGGACAACATGGCCTTTGGGTGATCACCATCCATGAATGATATTCTAGTAGCTAATATAAAATAGTAATCGCATGATATTTAATTTAGTACTCATATATACACATCAAATATTCATAATATTATGAATATTAGCTATACATACCATTCTGTATTGTATGTGCTTCACTTGAAAACGTTAGACGATGACTTACGATATTTGGCAATATGTCTTTAGGAACAAAGGGTAATTTGATAGGACTCATTTATGACGTACCCTAATTCAATTCCACCACCAATATTAATATTAATATAGTATTGAATTCTGTCTATTCCATGTCATTCTTTTTTAAAATATGTACATTAGCATTATTATTTAAAATGATAACAATAATAATAAAAAAGTAGCTAAATATTTGAAATATTTTACCTTTATGCTTTTGATGGTCGAGTCAAGTGGAAAGCTCGTATCCATTAAACGGGTCCCTTATATTTTATTTTCAATGGTAGAGACAGTGTGGTTTTCATTCTTCGATATTACCAAGTGTTCTTCCACTATCTTGCATGAGCTCATACACTCCATTCTTTGTTTCGACAGTCATTCAGTTGTTATTACTTTCAAAAAATGGTCAAACGAGTAACTTTTTATTTTTTTAACGTGTTGAGCTTATATATGAACCAATGACTAAAATAAATATATGAATCATTTACAAATGAGAATTTAGTATGAATCTTTCTATTTCTTAATTCCACTTTATGTGTATACAATTCAGAAATGGATAAAAAACGAACCTTTTTTTTTCATTCTGAAACACGTGTATGCATAAATTTAAAACAAAGGTAAAAAGAACTTTAAGCTACTGTAAAGTAAGTTTTGAATGGTGTAGTATTTATTGTTGCTCTGTTTGGATCAAGGTGAAGAGGTCACCAATGGAGTAAATATAAAAAAAAATTACAGAAAGAGAGACAAGCCTATTCCTAATCTCCCTCACCAACAATCATTTAATCCTGTATTATTTAATTTTTCGGTGCATGAATTTTATGTGATAAGACGGAATGAGTTTCCGAAGGAGGATCTACGAAGGAGAAGATAATGATTGTTACACTTAAATTTGTCTTACACAAACGGGGACAGTAGTGCATCAGCCATTAATAATAAGTTTTTTTCTTGTGTATCGGAAAGTGTGAAGGGAGGGGCGGTATATAAGTACAAATGAGTTACTATGACTGACATACGTTGTCTCACACGTTAGCTTTTATTTTATGAACAACAATCTTACCACTCAAACTTTGAAAGAGGATTATCGATCATTATGACGGACCATAGCCAAGTATTTATTCTTTCCCTGTTCTATGTACTGTATTCACTCCTCTCACAATTATCTTTTTGCTAAATCTATCTACATATCTTACCACTCACTCCAAATTATATCAGAATTAAACTTGATATGTTCAAGTTAGATACTGAATAGGTTGACATGGAATTAATTACATATTTTATTCATTCCAATAACAACGCTCATTTAAGCCGGTCCAGAACAGCGATTTCTCGCTAGTTAATCAGTCATTTGTATTGATTTTTCATCCATAGGTACGTAGAATAACTCTCATAGCATCTCTTGAGGAGAATACTGTATATTAATAGGTAACTACGTAAATGAATTTGCGAACATAACACAGTACATATATATTCATATCTAAAGTAATGAACGCAAAAAGGCAATTGCTAATTTCTTTGATCAATTCATAAATAAAAACATAACACTAAGCAAAAAAATGAAGAAGGCCCATAGGAAAGCATTATTTTATTATGATAAATAAAGACAAAATCCTAACATGTATTTACTACTTGTTTTTTACTGTATTAGTTTTTCTTTTGCTTGATCTTCTTTGTTTGCTATATACAATGATTGTATGGCTTTTTTCGGACCTATTAGTTTCTTGAGATATTTGTAGATTCAGATATCATTACAATTTAACTGTTAGTTACCGTGGTTATTAATGGGGTGTTGGTATAATTGAATGTTATATGCTTACCGTGCTTTATTATTCCTATATGTATGGATATCTTTTTGTGTGTTTGAAACAGATTCAAAGGTCATTTCTATGATAGTTACTATTGAATTAAACAAGTGATTATTAGTTGCACAACGTATTAAGTGAATAGTAAATGTTTACACTTACCTTCATATGTATATGATACAGAACTAAACTCTATTATGAGTAGTGTTTTTACCTTTTGTTTTTCAACATAGTTTGTAATGACATTTCTATGATTTCTTCAATCCTCTGATCCTAATGTAGGTTGTATAAAGTCCTGCTCGTGAATTACAACAATATTTTATATATAATTTGTATGTTCTTTTTCTTCATTTTCTCCATGGCTAAGAAATAATTGACTTACTGTTTTAAATTGTTATTCTTGAAAGACCACTTTGGTGGTTTTCTTTTTTGTTTTTGATTTTTTTTATAACGTTTTTTTTATATGTTTTTTTTATATGTTTTTTTTTTATATTTTTTTTACAACTTTTTTTTATATATGTTTTTTTTTTTTTATATTTTTTTTATATGTTTTTTATATATGTTTTTTATAGGTGTATTTTAATATGTTTTTTTATATGTTTTTTATAGGTGTATTTTAATATGTTTTTTTTAATGATATGTTTTATATATATATATGTTTTTATATATATAATAATGGAATGGAATAACTTGATTAAGTCCCAATACCCCATGTGGTTGAGCCTTCGGTAATTGTTGATATCTTATTGTTGGTGCTACTTGATTTCTTAAGTAAGATTACAAGATTGCTCCCTTGAAATTTTGATAATCACAAAACGGAATGCCCCTGAGTATATCTTCTAGCACGAATATATGTTGACCAGGATATAATCAAACGTTTTTTTTCTGTTGTGAAAATTTCTAGTGATATTAAGTTGCTCTTTTTTTTTGTTTTGAGTACTTGGTTGTTGCATGTTCTTCATTAATATGTACCGATATAAGATATATATTGTTGGTTGGATGGCTTCTTTCGTGGTAAATTAACTGTTGGTTGTCAATTGCTGGTTGTTGATTGCGATTATAAAAGAAGATACGTATGAATTGTTAGGTAATGGTGGTGCTGTTATCTACTGAATGTAGCGTATGACAGTTGTTGCTCTTCGTGGATATTGATGACTTGTGGTATTGATTCCTTTCAAAGTCTGTTTATGTAACATATAGTGTTCTTGATACTATAATTTCTCAATTGAATGATAGTTGCTACTTTTGATTGTTGTTGTGATAATAATAATAATGATGATGATGATGATGATGATGATGATGATGATGATGATGATGATGATGATGATGATGATGATGATGGTGGTGGTGGTGGTGGTGCTGCTGCTGCTGTATGTAATATATGCTGTATTTTTGATTATAGCAATTTGGATACTGTTACTATAAATATGTACGGTTCATAATATTTTTATAGCGTTCGTTGATCGCTTCTTGATCATTTTTCATAATGATTTGTTGCTTGAAAAAAATTATGGCTTTATGGTTTGAATTGACGGTCCAAAACCAATTTCTTTAATATAGTTCGAATTTTTCGTTTTCAAAATATGACTCTTTTGAGTTTCCAATAGGATAAAAGGTGGTGCTTTTTTGGTGATGCAATAATTAAATGTTTGATCTTTCTCTTTTGAAGATGATGGTGCCGATGACGATGATAAAGATATTATGCTGCTCGGAATATTATAATATACTGCTCTTTTTTGATAACAATGTTGCTGTTATTAAGAATATAATTGTATGTAATTATTTGTACTTGTTGATTTTTGATCCATAAAGTGTAATAATATGCTTGTATTTGTTTGTTATCTTATGTCACAACCCCAATATGACAATGTGCTCGGATCTTGGATGATAATACGTAATGATCCCCAATAATTGTTGTCCTTGAATATGATGACTTGGTATTTGATGTTTAGTTTTGTTAATATAAATGATGCGTATATATCATGGCGATTAATTTTAGTAATCTCTTTTTTAATATAGGCTTTCCCTTTTTCTTGTTAATAAGATTTTTAACTTTCATATGTTGCCCAATGGAGATATATATTTGATGACGATTGGTGATAATGACGATGACCGCTCCGCAAGAAGATACAGTTCTTGTTTGTAATAGTTGAAACCTTCTTGCCTCTTTTAAATACATGTCGCTCGTCTGTTTGAAAAACCCCAATATATTTTCTTTTTTAGGTGACTTGAAGGTTATGTCTTGTGATAAATATTCTGTTCCTGCTACTGTCATATACGTTAAATACATTCGGTGCTTCACGTTGTATAATGGTCTGTATTTGGTTTGGATTAAAAAATTGTTGTTTGTTTTTGAATGATCGTCTTTTTTTCATATATAAAAAGGTGGTGTTGCTTTAATAATCAGTGGTGATAAATTGACTGATGGCGTTGTAATTTGTTTCGTAACTTGGGTGTTATTATTTGATAAATCATGCTGTTGAATGTCTGTTGTATATATTATTGTTGTTGAAGTTGCATTTCTTGTTCGGTGTGTGCGAAAAAAAAATTGAGTTATATTGATAGGTGCTTGTTTTTTTTTTATCTTGGTGCTAGTGTTCATTTCTTGTTCTTCATTACCATGGTTTTTGTTGGCAGTGAGTGCGATAAAAAATATGGTGCGTTGGCTTACATAAATCGTGGCCTCTAATCGGTTCATCCAGTATGTGTTGTTTCAGCTCGATACCCAGAAGAGAACATAATTGATACCAATATCCCTTTAGTTCAGTTTGTGTCGGTCCAAATGAATCACGACCAGATTACTTGAGTTCTTGTTATAGTAAAAATAAAAGAGAGAATCTGGAAGTTTCGCAAATACCCCAAGGTTGATAATCTAGCCACCCTAAGCTAGAATTCATACCAATGTCTCCAAGTTCATTGCGTCAACGCACAATGAACTTCCATCCTAAGGATGGGATTCTCTGCCCAACAAGGAAAAGCCAAACGGGGCACCGCGACAACACCAAAAGATAATGTTCAGAAATATTCCGGCAAATAGGCCGGAATCTACACCTACCAATAGCAGGTGTTTACACCCACGTGGGAGACCTCTGAGGCGCCTTTCGTGCGCCACACGCCAAAAACGCCAAAGCGCCAAAAACGCTGAAGCCTCTGCGCACCCTGCGCACACCCTAGGATGACACCTCAACGAATGGACTTGATGAAGAAAAGGACTTACAGGCAGTGCAGTCCATACTACAGCTGGTGTACTAGGCTCCAGGGCCCTACTCCGTGGCATCACCCATGGCTGATGACCATGAATGCAGGCTCGGAGGTACACAGAGTAAGAGAACTTCAAGGACACTTGTTCCTTTATAGGTCCCTTGGTAATCCGCTACCTCTATCTGGAACAGATGTGAGGCCGATGACAATACTAACACTGGAAATCAATTATTCTGCTTCCATTATAACAACCTTGCAATTGTTATAATGGAGTACATAAAAACCTATAAATTAACTC